>OMKZ01054932.1:3139-14174 GCA_900302535.1 Neoniphon sammara | reverse complement strand
ATAACGAAAAGCTGATAAAGAGTGGTGTTCCACAAGGGTTAATTCGAGGGACCCTGTTTTTCAGTCTGTATATGTTCCCTCATGGTTATTTAATAAAGAAACATGGTTTTTGTTTCAACTTAATGTCTTGGCCCTGATTCCTGTTAAACCTGTGTAGAGGATATTATACCTGACGATGTTGCAAAATATTCTTCAACCTAGCAATGAACTGATGTACTTGTTTTATAGGTGCGAAGCCAAAGTGGTCAGGTCAGAAACCTTAATCTTGCTCATCTGATCTTCCAAGATCTATTAACAAATTAGTAGCTTTATATCATTTGAAAGGAGGCATGGTGAAAGTAAATGTAGATTTAAGATGGAACTTGAACAAAATTTCTCCGGGTTATACATAACTGAAGGCATGTATTTGAATTATGAAAAAGCTGGCAAAAAAGAGTAGCTTTCCACAAGGGTTAATTCTAGGGACCCCGTTATTCTATCTGTATATGTTCCCTCATGGTTATGTAATAAAGAAACACAGTATTTATTTCAACTTCATGTCTTGCCCTGATTCCTGTTAACTCGCTGATTAGCTGTCTAGAGGATATACAACTGTAGATGTTCCAAAATATTCTCAAGCCAATTAATTGTTGAAGGTGTGAAGACAACATGATCAGGTCAGAAGCCTGATCTCCCAAGATCTATTAAGAAATTCACAGCTTTGTATCATTTGAAAACATCTCAATAGAGTTTTTGTTATAATCAAATTCATGACTCAAGTTTGTGCATGGTGCACTTGCCAGTATACTAGACTATTATAGCCTCTGCTCCAGTCTTCCCCCTAAAAAAACAAACCCCAGGGATGTATTGATGCATGGGTCAATCTGAAATCTGCAGGTACTGCCTGTCTTTTTTCCCTTCAGGTAACAGATGGGTAATGGGCAGGTTGGATTGTTATGAAAATGGGTCTGGTGGATCAGATAGGCTTGTTGCAGTCACTGTAGCTAGAGTTTACACTTACACCTACGCTATGTGATTTCAGAACCTATTAACAATTCTGAAACTATTATTTGCTTCGTGGAGATGTTCTGAGATGTAATGATACAAACCAATGCCAACTCACATGGACCAGCTAGGTTGCTTTTTTCAGGCCTTATCTACTCCTCTGCAGAGTTTGTTGCCTCCTCTCCAAAGTTTGGTTAACATTTAAAGAGCAAATCAACACTAACTCACATGAGGCAGAAGATTATTCTTACACAGCTCTCTGTGGGTTGCCATTTACAAGGCAAAACCCCTGCCTGGGCATCACTGACTTGAGTGTGGCCAGAGCTGCAGCATGCTTCAAAGAGAGCAGTGCAACAACAATTTACTGTACTGTGTAATTTAGACTTGATTTGCTCCTTAAATTTGTATTTTCCTATCCTGAAGGCTATAATATTAGAATTGGTAAATATGTTCTCTGTTGCTCCTCGCACCCTTGGTTGAAGTGAACCAAAAAAGACATTGTAACCCAAAACTCAGCTGAAGTATGCTCTGCACATACAAAGATTTCTTTTTTTTCATGTACTATCCTTCAGCACCTATTTTTGGACTCATAATTATTCAAACAATTTTAGGCCTCCACACACTTTAATGTTAAAAAGAGAGACTAAATTTTATTTCCCTTTAATACAGGAAAGTATAGAATTTGTTATGGTGTCACGTGCCACCCGGTGTGACCTCATTTCACGAAACCATGCAAGCCTTTCAAAGAATATGAGGGGGGAATCGGTGATGAGTGCAATGAGAAATATTTCCCATTTTCAGAGGAGGATGAGGATGAAAAGAACGGTAGGAGGAAAGGGCTGGCTTCAGCTCTGCATGAAAGTTAAACTCCAGATAAAGAGAGAACGCACATAGAGTTTGATTCTCAACTTATAGAGCTGTTGAAAATCTTCCCTGTTCCAAAATGGGTGATAACGCAAATGGTGTGGGATATGGACCAAACAGCCATACCTGACAAAATTGCCAGTAGGCCATCTGCTGTTGTCCTCCATTATTCTTGTGTCGGGCCGTTTGCCAACAAAATCCTGTAGCTGCCAAGTGTTATCGGCTTGACTGTCTTCCACTGCAACACACACTTTCAGTATTAACATGCTTATCTTGAGCTGGTATTCATCTCATGGGAAGTCGAACAGCAAGCCCTCATTGCATCACTCATAGCAAAAGATGATCTATTGGGGCTCACTGTAGATAGCACGTAAGTTTATGTTCATTTTTTAATATGGCGGATATTCTACCCAAATTTCACATTAATTTCTTTTCTTGATAGGGCTATCGTTTTCTTTTGTTGTGTCAGCCCTGGCCATTGCACAAATTATGGGCCTTTACTGCTGAAGGAGCAGTGTATCAACATAGTCGTTCATATCGAAGTTGTGCATGTAGGTAATTCTATGAGCCTTTGGAACAAGTTCTTGAAGCCTAAAGAAGTGGCCAACACTTTGCTCAGATTTGACACCAGCCATAGTTCAAAACATGCATTCCCATCTAAAATCACAGTTCCCCTAGAAACAAATCCCCAGAAGCAGTATGTGGAGTGCACCATAGGTTTTAAGCATTACACGTGGTACAGTACTTTGTCTCATCCTGCTGATTGTCTGCAAAGCTCTAAATGGCTTTGCAACAAATACATTTCAGAGCTACAAGCTACACACTAGGTCAACAAGGTCTCTCAGGTCTCCCGGCCTCTCAGCTATTCCAAGAACAAATTCAACTGCCAGTGAAGCAGCTTTTATCTCCATTATATGTATTACATTCCCAGTGGTTGAAATAGACCGCCAGAAGACATACATTTTGCCCTAACACTCATCGCTTTTGAAAGCAGGCATAAAACTCCACTTCACCAAAGCCTCTGACCAGGTTCCATACTTGTGTGTGATTATGTAATATATGCGTATATATTCTTTGTGATATATAGTTTTATGGTGGGTTTGCACTACATTTGTATATGTTTTGCTTTTATTGTTTTTTTATGTAAAACACATTTTAGTTGTTCTCATTCACTAAACACATCACTCTGCTGTAGGACGAGATGTTTCTGCAGCACAGATATCAGTTCCCTGACACAACACTGGACATCAACATCAGGTCATATCCACTATTAAACAGAAAACTCAGCTCTAATTTATAGCAGTGGCAAGTTTAAAACTGCATAGGTCCTGTACAGTGGCATTAAAGCAGATCCTCATGGAGAACAATGTCCACCATTTCGGAGACTATGACCCTCTTAAAAATACTCATCACCTCGCACACAGCTTAGTCTGAGTGGTCTTTTCCAACTTTAAAGAGGATAATGACATTACAGAGGAACAGCATGACCTGGTATTTCCACTGCCAGGATCATAATAATGACATACTCTGAATGCATTGTCTGTAAAGGTGGATTAGTCACACATTGGAGACTCTAGTTCCCCGAGTGAAAATGGCATCTACAGACCCTGTCTTGTTTAATATTTAAACTATTTTCATGAATCCTTAGTTGGACCAACATTTATTTGTTTATTTATTTATTTATGATTTATGATATACTAATTTTAATATAATTTCTAATCAGAGATGGAAATTAAAGGTTGCTTTATACTTTTTTTTTCACCCTGTTGTGATATGTCAACTGTAAACCTGGAAAAAAAATGGAATAAATAAATAAATAAATGAATAAATAAAAGAGAAATTTAAACAGGTTACATAATGTCAGTTAAGGTTTCCTCTCTTTCACTCAGTGTGAGACCAACAACATAGTTAATCTAGTGGACACAGAGTGCCAAATAATGCTTGGACATGCTGACATTGGCTAGCTACAGGTATTTTGGTAGCTGTTTCACATTTGGTTGCACTGATCGACATGGATTACTTTCCCCTGCGGTGGGCATGGCTTTTCAAGTATGATGCGTTGCACTCCGTTTCTGTTGGTAGGAAGGCTCATTCTACAAAGTTCTGCATTCTAGTGCCCAAAATCAGAAAATGAAAACCCAGTCAATAAGAGCTTAAAGGCACAACGAGTAGGATTTGTCAGTTGCAGTGTGTAAACACAACATTCAAAGCTGGCCCCTCCTCCCCGCCTCAATGACACCAAGGAAGCGCACGGCTCCTGGCTGCGGTTGCCAGATCACAGCTCAAAGCACCACCTGAAGCGTCACTTAACGGTGTTCCCGACCACCTGTGGCAAAATGAGTGATGAGGTATCTTGCAAGAATTTTATCAAATAACATGTTTATTGTGTTTTAGTGTCAATTTCTGTGTATATGAACGAACAGCTATGCCAATAGCTGGATGACTGGTTCTAATTAGCCAGCAAGTTTAGTCATTTTCAGTGTAGCGAGCTAGTAAGTAGTTGTAGACTATGATTACTTGTCATGATAATAATGTCATTACAATGCCTTGTAATCTGTCGAGTTATAAACAGCAATCGACAAGCCAACAGCAACATTTGCTAACTGTTTCTGTGTCCAGACAGGAGAACTTAGTGGAGCTTCTTACTCCGCCGACAACACTGATTGTAGTGTGAGCCAGGCCAGAGCAGAGCCCCAGAGGAGAGGCCAAGGAGTCAGGGCTGGAGGCCGAGGCAGGGCGAGGGGCAGAGGTCAAAGAAGAGTGAGAGGGAGAGAGAGATGAGTGAGGCCTGGAGAAGAGCAGGAAAGAGTGGAAGCTCTCCAAGAACAGAGACAGGCCCATACAGAGGTTTGTTTAGGCTACCCTAATATAGTGTAACTGTAATACATGCCTCATTGGTTTATAAAGAACAGCTACAAGATATAAAACTTATAACAAAGAAAGACAGGTTTCAACATACAGCTAATGCATTATGATACACATCCAGTGTACTCATAAGATTTATGTGGTTCCTCCCATGTCTTATGTTCCCTTAGCAACTTCTTCAGGAGATGGACCTGGTAGAGTACAGAGAGCTGGGCAGGCAGCTGTCTGCAAGGGAACGTGTTTTAATTTTTGGGGGGGGGCAAACCGCTTCGATGCATACATCAAGATGTGGTTGTGGAAAGATTCCAGTTCGGATGTCGATCTGTGAATGATCAAGCAGCATTTGACGATGGTTGTCATTACCATCATTCCTTTTTCTAAACATAAACACAGTCATCATGTTAAATGTAAGGAAACAAGCCTGTCCCACAGGGCAAAACCTTGTGCATTTCGCTTTGTTACTTTTCACCTGAAGTTCAAGTACTTGTAGATATTTTTCAGCCACCGTTTGTCTTTGACAATATTGGTCAGGGTCTCGTGAGCTCTGGTCCCCCTCTCAGTCCAGTTCTTTGTCTGGTTAGTTGGAAGGCGGTCATGCTGGCATCTGCCCATGACTCAGACGTGCTCATTGGCAACATGGTGGAGGATTCCCATCCAAAAGTTCTGAAAAATATTAATTTATTCAGTAACATGTTGTACATCTGTCTGAATAAAAATCATTCTTTAGTCACACTTGCACTCTAAATATTGGCACACTTTTAGGTGCAATATATGGAATGAATTGTTTTCTTATGTTCTTACCATGAACTGCAGATGGTTTGTTGCTTCTTTGCAGCACCACCAAAAGTGGTTTACCATGTCCTTCACCCAGAGGAGGAGAATGTTCATGCCATGTTGCTGTCCAGCCTGCAGTAGTCAATGATTTTCATGAAAAAGTATTCAAATCAAATGAATAATTTTATGTGAAAGATATTACTTATGCCTTCTAGTCTTACTGTAATGATCTTCTTTGCCAGATTCTTGGCACCATGCCACATGTCCAGACTGTGAAATATGCCAGCGTCCTTGTACTTTCCCTTGTCTGTTTCAGCAAAATAAAAAGAAAAAAATAACAACCATAATAATAAAATACTTGAGATACATTTATACATGCAAACGTGAATGAAATGTCACTTGCATAGACAGGCTGTGGTGCAAGTTGTACTTACAAGTGCAGAGATTTGCACATGTGCGAGGTCTTTGAGGTTGATCTCACTCAGGAGAAGATCCATGGTCCTGATGAAGGCCTCTTTCTCCATTAGGACAGACTTCCTCTCAGTTTCTCGTTTATCAACTGTGATAACTGAGATGATGTCCTAGCTGTCATTGTCCATTGCAGTATAGGTGCAATATTGAGCACAGTGACCAGGGCTATCCATTCTTCCATCCGCTGGAAAGACGAAAAAATAAAATAAAAAAATAATCATTAGACATAATTTTTAAAATCTATGGCTATGATAAAACAACTAAGTGACAAACAAAACAGTTCAACAGATCAATAAATGAAAAATCTCTCACCAAGGACCACTACACTCTCTTGTTTACACAGCCGTTGGACTATCGCTGCTCTCTCCTCCATCCAAAACTCTTTGATGGAATTCACGCAGTATGAGTTTTGGATCCTGAAGAATGTAGGATCTGCGACAATGCCCATATTCATGTACTTGAACAGCAGTTGCACCTTGGCGTAATTGTTGCCAGAAAGCAGAATGTTCACTGCCAGCAAGAAATCTCCCACTTGCATACTGTACTTCGGCAGAGGTTGGGAATTCCACATCCACACAGTGTGTCCTTCTGAACAGATCTGCAGCATGACATGTAAGAAATGGAATTAAAGATAAAATGAAAGAAGAGCACCAAATTAAATCAATGTAATGTAGGTACAGCAGTGCAAGTTCTGCATAAAAAGTGCATATTTACCAGCTATCTATATACCTGGCAATGTAAATAAGTGCGGGCCTCGACCATTTATATCAATACTAACCAATGTGGCTCAATTATTTGTGGTTATCACCCCCAACCTGACACACACACACACACAACTGCTGCACATAATTTTTTTTCTGATTCCCATCAACTAAGTTAGCAATCGTGTAATTTGCTATTGCTCCTTTATTGGTTTTACCAATTCTACATACCGACATTTACATCTGGACATATTATGGTTTGCAGTTATGTAACATTGGACAGTGTAACATAGTTAATGTGACACTGAAGAACTGTTGCAGGTATGTTATCATGTAAATTACAGCATTGGACTGTATATATAGATAGCTCAAAGTTCTGCTATATATGACCGCGTTGTTCCATCATTTCTTGTCAGAGTAATGTTAGCTATCGCCAATGTTAGCAGCTCATTACACAAACTAGCACTGAGTATCCTACTATAAGCTTACTACGTTGGCTTGGGACGCCTGCGGTAAACTTTACCCATGTTCATCCCGGAGAAACAGAGCCTCCGCAGCCAGAACCTTCTCGCGCTAACTAGCATGGCTTCTGTGTTACACCAAATATGATGCTAAGCGCTAACTCAGCATTAAACCATTAAAGGGTTCATTTCTCAAAACATATATTTATTTGCATTGGTTGAAAGTGGGACTTAGCGGCTAGCTACTATTTTTAGGAACGTTGTTGTAATGATATAATTTGTGATGATGGAAAAGCCGATTCTTTAGCAAGCTAAGCTAACCACCGGCACCTTCCTGTCCAACAGAAAATAGGCCAACTCTGCGTCGCTCTTCATCCCCATCCTCTCTTTTAGTGCTCGTCACCCGGTGAAAGCCAAGCCCAGATTCACTCTTGTTTTGGAGCGAGCTTTGTCTGCTTGGTGTTTAGATTTGCTATATTTCAGCGCTATGTCTGCCATTTTCCTCGCTTCCTCTTGGATGCGTGATGAACTGGCACCTGGTTATTACATTTTTTATAGAGTCCCGCCCTCACAGCCTGCATACTGCTATTGGCTGGGGCCTACACACCCACTACCCAACGGTTCACGCCCAGAAACGTCCCGAACATAGCAAAATATGAATAAAATATAAACGTATGGACAGAGGCCAGGGTCTCTGCTGATACAGACACCTCCACATACTTTAGTGGGTCATAGGTGATGATTGAGAGTTATTATTTTTGTATGAATCTGTACATTGTTTTTCAGTAAAATCCTACTCATTGTGCCTTTAAGGCAAGTTCATGGATGAGAAGAAAGACAAGGGGGGAAAATAGCTTTTTGATGAGAGGAGGGGCACAGTGGGACTTAGTATCTATGATATGGTAAGACCTATCAATCCAACTCATCTGAGCAGAGAGATAGTGCAGCTGTCAGTGGAAGTGTCGGAGGACCGGATGAGAGAGCCAAACGCACATGTGCCCAGCTGTGTGTGTGTGTATGTATGTGTGTGTGTGTGGGCAAACCTTGGCTGGCAAGACGTCCCTCAGGGTTTTAACAACAAGCCACCATGTATCACATACAGCGCTTTGCCAGGGGAGGTTCTATGATGTCATGTTTATCTCTTTTTAACACACGCGCACACATAGAGATCAAATGAAAGACAAGTAAACACGGAACATCACTTTCAGAACTTTGGCAGAGATGGGTGGGGTGGGAATACCACTGATCAAAAACACCCAGGCACACGGGCCAAGAGGGGAGTATGGTACACAGGACTGAGACACACTGATACATCCCATCAAGACACACTGAGAAGGAACAACTTGAGGGAATGAAAATGGAAAACAAGAAAGAAAACAGAGACACAAAACAGAATTTAAGAGGAACTGAAATTGTAAAAAAGAGCAAAAGTGACCTCCAACACTTTCAGAACTGTTATGCTACCTTATTTTATGTCCATCTCTCAAGACATCTTAACACATTTTAACACAGGCATTACCCAACTACTGTCAATTCAGTAAACCCTAAGGTGCAGCACTGTCTCAACCAATATTGTAGCTTAGAAATCTGTCAATACAAACAAGCACGAATTCACGGTAGCTGTGACCACATACGTGCATGCCTCTATATGTGCATGCATTCACACACAACCTCGCAAACACTTGACCTTCCACCAAATGAAACCCACACCAGTAAAACAGGAACTCTCCGCTGGGTGCAAAGATGCCTCCCACCAGAGTGTACTACAAACGGTTCCTGAGTTATGAAAGGAGGCGTGGCTAAAGTGTAGGGGCGGGGCAAACTCTCACTAATGAAAGAGTGTGTATGTCTATCTGTGTGTGTGTATTGTCTTTCTACAAAGTTAGAAGCTATGTGCCTTTTTGTTATAGGCCACTCCCACTGCCACGCCCCCTTTTAGCCAATTGGCATGAACACAGACACACCTTCACACACCCACCCTCAACCTCCATGCCATATTTCAGATTTCCTCCTATAGGGTGAAAACTGTGGCTGCCAAAAGGTGGGGGGATTTTTGTGGAGTGACAGAGCGAGCTATAGAGCTGCTGGGCACGACTAAAAATAAACTTCATTTGTAGGGACAAAGTACAGCAATAACTGATGAAAGAGAATATGTCATGTGGTCAGTAGGGTAATTTTTTAGGTTACCAAGCTATCAGCTCAGAGGGAGCATTTGTCCTCAACACTGCCCTGATATGGTTTTAAATGTAGCATTTGAATAGATTTCTGACATTTTGGCCTTCTCGTTTCCACTTCATCACTATAAAAAAAACAAACAAAAAAAACAAAAAAAACCACAGTCTGGTCTCACTAGGGCTGAGCTATGATTTGTGTTGGTATAGTGTGAATGCCTCTCATGGTTTTGACAAACATTTATCACATACAGTGGTCTGGCACACACTGGTGGACTGGGAATAACACAGATCAAGCCTACACCTTCTACACATACACACAGACAGGCTGAGAAACAAGCACACATGAAACAAATACAGCAGGGACATGTAAGGTGGACGGAATACGTATTGTGTACAGTCACTCACACACACACACACATTTCATGTATGTGCTTTATTATCTCTAAGGGTCTGGAAGAAAAGCTCATGGCATACAGATCGCTAAGCAATACATCAAAGTATTGTAGCAAGTCCAAGAGTCCCATTATCACAAACTGACAGTCTTTTCTTTTGCTGTATGTTCATCTTTTGATGTGACATCCAATATTACACTGTAGATGTGTCAGCGGGCCAACTTTAGCTCGGTGGCTGTATACACGGGATTTAAAGAGACTAATTTTAACTGCCCCGACACTAACCCTGCATCTACACTGCAGGCAGCAACCAGTCATTCATTTCCTATAGAGCTGATTGACCAGGGAAGCTCAGTCGGCGCGTGAATGGACAAGCTTGTCGGCTGGAGCTTGGCAGAAGCACCAGTGGGTGTAGACATTTGTGATGACAGAAAAAAAAAGACTGACGACTTTATTTATGACTGACCCTTTAAACAGAGTTGAGGTGGCTTAGCTTTCATGTCAGTTTGAAACTTCCCAAGTTTATGGGTGTCACCAATGTGGTCTATGGTCTATATGGTCATTGAAAAGCCCCTCCTGTCCTTTTTTCCTTGCTGTACAGACTGTAAAGCCCTCTGAGGCAAATTGTAATCTGTGTTTCTGGGCTATACAAAAATAATGTGACTTGACTTTGTTATCGGTTGTCTTGTTTCTAAGTGTACTGGGTCTTACATTGTGTCTTATTTTATTTTTTTATTTGTTTTTTTGTACTTTATTGTGTATGTGTGTGAAGCACTTTGTAACCATGTGTTTTTAAAAGTGCTATATATATAAAACCTTACTTACTTACTTTTAATCTGGTATTGTATTAAGTCATAGTTTATGTCACCCGTCATCTACCACAAACAATCCAACTTTGGGAGTTTCAAACTGCCACTGAGTCATAAAACCATCTCCAACCACGTAACCAAGCATTACACATGGCAGCAGTTGGAAAAAAAAAAAACAAACAGAAAAAAACTTCTTACATATGTCCCAGTCTGCTGAATCCCTCATGAGCCCACGTGCATCCTGACTTCTCCTGTGTCCAGCTTACAGACCAAAGGGAACCAGGCTTTGTCGTCAGAATGGCCTGTCTGAGAAATGTATAGTTTATTTATATTATAATTCATAATTTATACATTTATAATCTTTTATTTATTTTCAACCTTTTTTAAAAATCACTATCACCTCAATTTCTCACTATTGTATTCATAAGTTAAAATAAACCAGTGCAGTGTTTTTTGTTTTGTTTTGTTTTTTTTGTCCCCAGTTTAGCTCCCTGGTTTGGGTTTTTTTTGTGTGTGTGTAACCAGCCGTGCTTTAATATT
>OMKZ01054929.1:11318-22071 GCA_900302535.1 Neoniphon sammara | reverse complement strand
TTTTTACCTAATTTATTTTTACTTCTTACTGTACTTGAAATGCTGTGCAATACAAAGTTGGTTGCTTATATTTTTATGTGACTAATACCTGAATAATGCCTAGTTAATTTAAATTATTGTTCTTAACTGTTATAGGAAAGCACAAATTTATACTTAAGTATATGGGATACCTTTTTTCCGTGGTATCGAAGTTGATATCAAGAATTGTGGATTTTTACTGGTATTGGCATTGACTACCAAAACTCTGGTATTGTGATATCCTTATTCTACTCAGTTTGTAAAATGTATGTAAAATGCCATGAAAGACTTTTCTTTGCAGTGGCAATAGTCTCCGTTCTCAGTTTTGTTTAAAAACCACAGTTTAAAAGTAACGTTACCACTTTCAGAGACCACAATGCTCTTTTGCACATGTGCCACATGATCAAATAAGCACACGCACATGCACACAAAGGGTGTGTCTTTTCCCAGAGCCTTCAGGCAGCAGTTCAGGATGTGCTCAAGGGTTCCCTTCATCTGGCTGAGGGGGCACTCAGGTGTATCCACCAAGCCCCAGCAGTGCAGGTTGGACAGGCTCCCATTCAGACAAAATCTTTTTTACAGTTTTACAGTCTGTTTTTTCCTGGTTAGAAATCTTTCTATTTTTTATTTATACTGACTTTTGGCCATCTTTTGGCATGGGGGGTTAACAAAAAGGGGCATGGCATTGTTTGAGTGATGGTAAAATGTCTTGTCTCATGTGAAGTCTTTTTTTATTATTTTTTGGTGCAGTAGCACAAAATAGTCTGCTATCTTTGCCTTCAGCTTGTCCTTTTAGAAAAATTTAGACAATACTATTATTGTTTGATACATAGACTCTTGGTGCAGAGGTGGTAGGCAATAGAGCCTACACTGCACTTATAAACTCCATTAGAGATGTTTCAGACGCCAGCTGTAGGGCGACAAGATCTGATCCTGTGTACGTGTGTGTGTGTGTGTGTTTTCAGTACTTTATGTGATTTACTTAAGAACATAAGTACATAAGTTATTGAAAGTTACTGAAAGTACTAACATAAGTATTGTAGTTATTGAAAATAGTTTGAAGTTAGTGGGGCTGTCACTTTTTGTTCGAAATTCAAACACTCATAAGAATGTGACAAATTGCATGTTAATTATCCATTATCCATATCCAAATGGGAGCACAGGAATTGTGCATTAGTACAGACTTTTTCGAACTGGATTTTTTTTAAAGTAACAGCCCTAACTAGATGCACTTCTATGGCTTACAAGTCCCAATATCTTTTCATATCTAGTATGTGGCATTACTGCTTACTCTCTTGACCAACTGGGAATTCTAAATCAGTTGAAGTTCATGTCCACTATACCCATGAGCGGGTGCAGGACCTTTGGGTGTACGAAGTCAACAATGAAAATTTGGATTCCTTTCAGAAAAGTGACACTTATTTATATCTCTGTCCAAATTAATCATCTGATCCACCTCAGTTTTACTTTAGAGGAAAGCTGAGGGTGAGACTGGTTTAATAAAGATCTCACTGAATCTCTCATTTTTTATCATTTTTTAAATTGAATATATTGACGGGTCTCATTTACAGTGTGTGACTCCTTAAAGTGGTTAGCAAGGCATAGGAATAATCTTTCAAGTACAATGTGTGTATTAACTTGAACAATAATAACTTTATTTAGATAGCACTTTTCTAAAAGTTACAAAGTGCTTAGACAATGATAAAGACAGTAAAATGGGTAAAAAAAAAAAGAATTAGAAAATAAAATAAGTAAAACAGTAAAAACAAAATAAAAATCAATTAAAAGCAAGTTTTGCATTTACAACTGATGTTCAAAAGAAGACACAGATAAGGCTGTATGAAGTGTGAATGGTAGCTTATTCCACAAGTTAGGTACCCTGGTAGAAAATGCTCGATCCCCTTGTGCTGCGGCTGCAGGCTAAGCTATTTTTACACAGCCTATTTTTCTAGCTGTTTGCAATGGGAGTACCGTGTATTTATACTCTACTACAAACGCTGGCAGCGCAGTGAGGCGTTGAGCGTTTTTGTCTGCACTTAGCACTGGGCATTTGGCGTTTTTTTCTGGCTGCCGAGAGTTGAAAAATGTTCAACTTCAGGTAAAATGCTGCACTCGTCAATGTCACTTCTTACCCAGCCGTCCAGTCACAGGGGCGGGACAAACACCACAAAGACCAACCGTCACATCCTACAGGTAGTAGGGCGGAACAGCGACAACAATGGAGGAGAAATTAAGGTACCTTCCTTTTATTTTTCCAAATGATAAAATATTTATGTGCAATGCAGTTATCTGGCGTTAATTTGTGTTTCTATGTCCTTCCAGAATAAACTGCCACTGCTGTTTTGCCTAGTCGGATTTTTGGCCTTTTAACTTAGTCGAACTTTTATTGTTTTTAATTCGTTCTTGCCCTTTGTGCAATAGTTTGTGGACACAGGGTCTATTCCCACTCTAGCAGAGAGGCCTCTAGCAGAGAGGCCCTTTTATGAGTGGATTTTGTATTTGTGTGCTGTGTACCTGCATGCATTTAAGGGTATTGGTGTGGTATTTTCCTTTGTATTTATCCAGTTTGCACTGAAGTTAATTCCACTTCTTACCCTGCCTTTCTGCCTGGTTCCATTGGGTGGCACCTTTTAGGTCGAGTGGGAATTTGCATTTTAATGTGTCCCTGTACAGGCTTATTGAGGGCGAGTGTTAGTTTTTTTTGTTTTTTTTTAAGGTTTTGGTGCCTGGAATTGTATTTTAGCAAACTGTTATTAAACTTGGTTTTATTTATTGTTTTATGTAAATAAATGGTATTTTATTACTTTGGGTGAAAGTCCCTAAGGTGGTGATGTCGATCCGTTTTTATTTTATTGTGCTAGGTCTTTTACCCACCTGGTTACACGATTTATACTCAGCCACAGGTACAAGTTTCTCCAACACATTCATGGTCACCTACTTACCAAGTATTACAGACGCCCTTCTATCCTGCACCGATGCTGAGAAGCTAGTCGCCCTCTTCAACTCATCCTGCTCTGACACACTGGACTGTGTTGTCCTGTAAAACTAAAAAGACCCAAGGCAAACCCTGTTGGTACCCCCGGCTGAATGACTCCACCCACGCTTGTAGACGAGCCTGTAGGAGGGCCGAGCACAAATGGAAAAAACACAAACTCCAGGTCTCATACGAAATTTTAAGAGATTGTCTCAAGCTTTACCAAAGCTCTGTCAAGACAGCAAAGACACAGTATTATGCTGAACTAATTAATAAAAAGGCACATAGACCTAAATATTTTTCAGCACAATTAACTCTATCCTAAATCCTGCTCTCTCTGCTGAAGGTTCACAATGACATTCTTCTCTCGGTCGATTCCAGTTCTTGTGCCATTTTAGTCCTGCTTGATCTTAGCGCAGCGTTTGATACAGTCGACCATGACATTCTTTTAAAATGCCTGGAGAGTGAAGTTGGTCTGCAGGGCCCAGTGCTGAAATGGTTCGCCTCGTACCTGACAGATAGAACCTTTTCTGTCAGAATAGGAAACTGCTCTTCATCTCCTGTTCCCATTAAATGTGGCATCCCCCAAGGTTCAATCTTAGAGCCACTTTTATTCTCATTATACATGCTTCCCTTTGGCTCTGTCTTTGAGAAATACAACATTATGTATCATTGTTACGCTGATGACACACAGTTCTATCTACCAGTTACACCTGACAGCGCTTGCTCTCTGAAGAATGTCTTTAACTGTGTAGTATTATGCCCGGCCTAGGGGAACCTGAGCACAACACAAAATTGCCTTCCTTCTTTCCCCACTTCCAAGCAGGACCAGCGCCACACTGGTTGCAGTGCAAAGAATAAAGAGTTTGTTTATTCACAATTGGTAGCAAATAAGTCATCGGGGAGAGCACAGCCAAAATAACAAACAGAATCACTGATTAATGCAATCTAACTTACCTATCCAAACAAAATACACAAAACAAAATACAAGGCACTAACCGATCTCCCTATCATAAACAGAAGGAAAAAGATCATCAAACAAAAAGACTTCTCACCCCTACCGCCACCGCACTGCCTAACAGAGTATATTTACAATATTTACAACAAGCGTCTAATCTAAATCACTACGCGAAAATCAATGGTGAAAATACAAATTGAAAGTTCAGTAATCACAGTTGGCATACACAAGGTTTGGTTGGTAATCGAGGAAAAAGTGGAGGGGAAGGGCATCGGTCAACTGTCATTTTAAAATCGGTGCCATCCGTCTCTCGACCAATCACCAGCCACCACCTGTAATTTTCACACTGACAACACACACATAGGGGCACAGCAACACCCTCTGGCAGGGAGGGAAATCATATTCACACACAAATACACATTATGACCCAGGGTCATAACAGTAGATGAGATCAAATGCTGGATGGCAAGAAACTTCCTCCAACTTAATGAAAACAAAACTGAAGTAATAATTTTTGGCCCTTCTAGCTCTGTCACTAGCCTCAGAAATGTGCTTGGCCCCCTGTCGGCTAACTTCCATAGTGCAGTTAAAAATCTTGGTGTCTTCTTTGACACTTCACTCAATTTTAACAAACAAGTCTGTAGTGTTGTCAAGGGCAGCTGTTATCAGCTTAGAACCATAGCCAAATTAAAACAGTTTCTATCTCATAAGGACCTGGAAACAGTTATTCATGCTTTTATCACCTCTTGATTGGACTATTGTAACTCCCTGTATATGGGGCTTAGCCATTTCGCCCTCTCTTGTCTACAAATGGTCCAAAATGCAGCAGCTAGACTTTTAACTGGTACAGGGAAGAGATAACGCATCACCCCTGTTCTGGCTCACTTGCACTGGTTACCAGTTAAATACAGAATTGATTTTAAAATCTTATTATTTGTTTTTAAAGCTCTAAATGGACTAGCCCCACAATATATTACTGATCTGCAAATTCCATATTCTACCCCCAGATCACTTAGGTCTTCCTCACTAAAACTCCTTTCTGTCCCCCACTCACACCTCAAAACCAAAGGTGACCGGGCTTTTTCGGTTGCTGGCCCTATAGGGTTTGGAATACTCTCCCATTCCACATTAAGTCTTGTTCTACTATTGACAATTTTAAATCTAATTTAAAGACCTACTTCTTTTCTCTTGTTTCTCTTTTAGCTCAGTTTGAGGTTGCCCCGTGATTTTTATTTAGTCCACTTTTAATTAATTAATCAATTTTTTTTTCTGAGCTGTTTTTGTGCTGTTATTTTAATTGTATGCTATTATTTCATTTGTCTAGACTGTGAAGCACTTTGGGTCACCTCCTGTTGTTTTAAATGTGCTATTTAAATAAAGGCGACTGACTGACTGTTTCAAGTTCTGTGAGTACGCCTCTGTTCATATGGGATTAAAAGTTCAGCAGGGGCTTGACCATTCAGCCTTTTTGCATCGAGTTGGAGAAAGTTTTATGACATCCAGCACTTTGTGTCAGTGAAGCAGAGTTTTAATGTTACCAGACTAGCAGTATCATGGAGATTTAAAGGAAGGTACAATAGTGCATCATCCGCATAACAATGGAAGGAAATTTTTAAGTCTTTTAGAACCCTGATAGAACCCTGGGGTGCCCCACATCTGTGGTTGGAATGGGAGGAAATAGGGAGTCCTAATTCAACTTACGATCTATCAGATAAAATTCAAACCATTTTAATGTGGTAAGTGTGGTAGTAATGTGGTTTCTAATGTTTGAATTTTTTTCTCTGAAAAAGACCAAGAACTAATCACATTCAACAGGGAAGTTTTTGAAATAGTTAGATATTGGAGCTAACGAGGTGGTCAAGAGTGCTGAAAAGAAATCTGGGATTATGGCAGTGTTATGTCAGGAGGTGAGAGAAATAATTTCATCTGGCAGTCTTTACGGTGTGATTAAATTCCATCCTTAACTCCTTCAACTGTGAAGATAGACATTTACTTAGTCCTTTCCCATTTCAGTTCAGCCTTTCGACATTTCCTTTTAATACCTCAAGTGTGATCATTTAGCCAGGGAGCAAAATTGTTTAGACCATAGACTATATATAAAGATGGACGACGTGTCTCCACTTCCTCCCACTGTACAAAAGTGAAGACAAAATATCCTGTTTAAGAGCGCTGCCATCTTGTCCTGGTGACGTCATTTGGAGCCAGAGTCTGCGCAGTAGAGATTTGCTACATATCCGAAATGCAATTGTTGATATGTCGGACATATCAGCAATCAGGCTACATATCCGAAATGAATATGCTGATTTGTGCTACATGTGCTACATATCCTACATATCCGATTAAATGTTAAAAGGGCTTGCCAGCAAGCCGTTTTAACATTTAATCTGATATGTCAGACATATCCAAAATGCAATTGTTGATAAGTGGGACACATCTGAAACCCTAACCCTATCTATGGCAAGCCGTTTTAACATTTAATCAGTAGGGGTAATTGCAATTGTAGATATCAACAATTGCTTTTTGACTAGTTAGAATTCCAAGCCAACATATCCACAATGTAATTTTGACTAGTTGCAATTCTAATTAATGATATCTACAATTCTATTCTCACTAGTCACAATGTTAATTATTGATATCAACAATTCAATTCTCACTAGTGGAAATGTCAATTGTTGATATAACTTACTTACAACTAGTCAACTTTAACCATTGACTTCTATTCAAATTCAATTACAGATATCTATAATTCAATTTTGACATGTTATAATTCTAAGTTGACATATCCATAATGTAATTTTGACTAGTTGGAATTCTAATTAATGATATCTACAGCTCAATTCTCACTGGCGGAAATGTCAATTGTTGATATCAGCAATTCAGTTCTAACTAGTGGAAATGTCAATTGTTGATATCTTCAATTGTTGTTACATTACAGATATCATAAATGGAATTCTAGATATCTAAAATTCAATTCTGACTAGTCAAAATTAAATTACTGATATGTCAGCTTGGGATTGTAACTAGTAAGAATGTAATTTCAGATATCTAGAATTGCATTTCAGATATCTGAAATATAATTGTAACTAGTGAAAATTAGATTCATACTAGTAATAATTTTATTTGAGATATCTCCAATTCCCTTTATAACTAGTCAGAACTGAATTAAAACAGTTCCAAAACTGTTAAAAGGGCTTGTTGGCAAGCCGTTCTAACATTTAATTGGATATGTGGGACATATCTGGAATGCAATTATTGATATGTCAGACATATCCGAAATGCAACTGTTGATATACTGGGACATATCCGAAATGAATATGCTAATTTGGGCTACATATCCGAAATGCAATTGTTGATATGTCGGACATATCAACAATTGGCTACATATCTGAAATGAATATGCTAATTAGGCAACATATCAGAAATGAATATGCTGATTTGTGCTACATATCTGACATATCCTACATATCCAAAATGCAGTTGTTGATATCCGAAATGCAATTGTTGATATGTTGGACATATCAACAATTAGGCGACATGTCCAAAATGAATATGCTGATTTGTGCTACATATCCTACATATCCGATTAAATGTTAAAACAGCTTGCGAGCAAGCCCTTTTAACATTTAATCAGATATGTCAGACATATCCAAAATGCAATTGTTGATATCTGAAATGCAATTGTTAATATCTGAAATGCAAGTGTTGATATCTGAAATGGGAAAATACATTTCCACTAGTCACAAGTCTTTTTTGACATGTGGAAATTCAAATGTAGATATCTATAATTGATATTCTTACAAGTGAAAAAGGAATTACTGATATCTATAATTAAATTGAAGATGTCTGTAAATCAGTTTTGACTAGTCAAAATGTAATTACTGCATGCGAAAATATATTTGTAACATATATTTGTAACAATTTCATTTCCACTAGTGAAAACTAAATTGCAACTAGTAAGCCCTACTGATTAAATGTTAAAATGGCTTTCCATACCCTATCTATAATAAATTAAAGATATCTGTAAATCAGTTTTGACTAGTCAAAATGTAATTACTACATGTGAAAATATATTTGTAACATGTCAAAAGTGTTTCCTCTAGTGAAAACTAAATTGCAACTAGTAAGCTCTACTGCTTAAATGTTAAAACGGCTTGCCATACACATCGTAGCCAGCACATACTGTTATTAACGGCCATTATCTGTCTAAAATATACTTATTTTCTACCAGAAATGGACAAGAGAAAAATTCTTGCTTTGGCTTTGGCATTAGAGGAGTGTGAGAGCCACAGAACTTGAATGGATAGAACGGTCATTCTCATTCAAATCAACGCTCCAGGGTGGTCAGATCAGCAGCCATTTTTATGTGTACCGTTGCCATGGAACCGTTGGGCTAAGTTCTGATTTGTGGCAAGTCGCTGAGGCGAGTGAGGTTTTACAGCAAAGCAGTGGAAAGTAGTCTGCTCACTCCAGCTGTCACACCTCCCACACATGCGGTGGTGTTTTATAAGCAGGTCAGATAAAAAGTTTTGACATCTTTGCACACTTGAGTAGAAGTGGTCATAGTTGGTTGTAACGTTAGTGGAGTTAACGCTAATCACAGTTATTTGGTCAATTGTATTTTTGATTATGCTTACAAGCTAGGTTATGAACAGTGCAATGACCGTTCTATCCATTCAAGTTCTGTGGTGAGAGCTCTGATGGTCCTAGGAGAAGACGCCGGTCCGTCTGGGTCCATCCCATCCTCCGTGCCAGACAGCAGTTGGGGACATAACCACAAAGCAAAATAATTTACAGATAATACATATTATGTTACCATGTAACCTTTCCTAAAATGACTCTCGTTTAAAAATAATAATAATCTAAGATGTGTATTTCATTACCGTGTAAGATACATTGTGTAAATAAGACAGCTTCAGAGTTGCTGTAAGGTTTATTTTGTCACTTTGATGGAGCTAAGCTAATGACTCCTGTAGACTTCAAGTCTTTATGCTAAGCTAACATGAAATGCTACCCATAGGAACCAAACCAGTGGAAGTACAGAGGTGAAAATGGTATCAAACATCTTGTCTCAGTCTGGGTAAATCGGCAAAAGGGTATTTTGCCCAAAACGTTGGAGCATTCCTTTAATGTCTAATCTTCTGTAAGGGGGATCCAGGAAGTATATTTGATGACAAAATAAGGTTTCAGCAATGCTGTACAGTAGCAGATGAGTTTTTCTCACATTTTTACTGTACAGTGACAGGTACAAATAAAACATACTGTTTTATGTACATCGCATAGATTCAGAACCACTTGGTAGTTAAACAGCTCATGTCTGTCATCACATGAAGACTGCAATTATGGTGTTATTCATTTTTGTCTTTCTTTCTTTTATGTTTTGTGAGTGTGCAAGTTCCTTTTATGTAAAATTGGCCAAAATATAAATATTTCTAATATTTCTAATTATTTCCATATTTTTCACAGAGACAGGCATCACCAGACAGGAATGATATGGCCACTTTTTGTCTGCTGGCTTATGATGAAACATAGATGATAATTACATAGAGCAATCTTAGAAGGATTAAGCATAATGGGAGACGGGGAGATTCCATTTAATAATTTGTCTTATATTATCACATGGAATCTCCCAAAGGAACTATAGGGTTTAAGTTTTAGAATGCCTGGGTAGCTAAAGTATTGAAGTCTTGTGGTTGAATACAGTAGTGTCCTGAAGCTGAGGCATATTGCATTGAATATCCCTGCAGCATATCTGGTTACAGATTTGTTGGAATTTCAAGTCTTGTAGTGGAATGTGATCAATGAACACTGCCTACATACTTATAGCAAAAACTGACAGTAACTCAATATGGATGGATGTGGTTTTCTTTCAAATAAATAAGAATGGTGTGACTATTGCACTGTCCAGAGGCAATTACACTGAAAATATGGGCATAGAACAGAAAATAGAAGTTTGTGGGTTCAGTATGCAACATGATAGCAGACTTGCATAAACAGTTGGCATCACACACAAAATCATAATACTGATAAGAAGTTTCTATGAGTACAGTCCATGATAATACAGTCAAATTGACAAACATTCATTCCAAATAATTCTTACATGGATAACATCTTGAATGTGTTGCTGATTAGAAGGTACACTTGGAATGGTGATGAAACACTATCATGAGCAAAGCTATGTAAATCTGCATGTGCAGGTGCAACACTGTACCCAGTAAGACATCATTCATCAATACATTACATGAGTTTTCCCCATTCTTTCACTGGCGTTGGCCTCTTCCATGAAGCTATCATTTACAGATGACCTAGTGTGATTGTATAGCAAGCGTGTGTACAATGTCTTTCACATTGGCAGTCTCTTCGGTGAGACTCACGTTTGGAATATTGGTGCATCACATGCACTCATGCAATGCTGTATTCACACCATGGACAGTATACAGTGCCATTTACAAGCTTCTTCAAGTGAGGAAGGCCAAGAAATAGACAAGTAAAGCACTCAGTTTATGAGTCCAGGAAGGAGGACAAGTAACTGATGGCTAGCAGGCTTATATACCTCCACCCCCACCAGCCCAGCAGTCATTAAGTAACAATGGTTATCCAGTAGTAGCATCATAAGTTCTTGTAAGGTTTGTTGATGACCTGGTCAATCCATCGGAGGAATCTGCTAACTCGTGTGTACACCCCAGGGAAGGATGGGTCACCGCAGCCGTGACCCCAGGAAATGATCCCTGTCAGCACCCAGCGGCCCCCTTCCTCCTGGCACACCAGAGGGCCCCCACTGTCGCCTTGGCAGCTGTCCACGCGAC
>OMKZ01054929.1:0-11298 GCA_900302535.1 Neoniphon sammara | reverse complement strand
CCGCTCCGACAGGCTGCCGGCACACAGCATGCGGCTGGTGAAGCGTTCGCCGTAGCGCTTTTTACACTTCCAAGATGGCAACAGGGGAACCCAGGCCTGCAGCAGGGTCCGGGAGTACTCTGAGTCTGACAGCAAAGTAGGAAATGGACACACACACACACACACACAAACAGACACACACACACAAACAAGCCATTAAAGGAATACTCCAACGTTTTGGGCAAAATACCCTTTTTCCATATTACCCAGACTGAGACAAGATGTTCGCTACCATTTTCACCTCTGTACGTCCAATGGTTTGGTTCCTATGAGTAGCACTTTGTGTTAGCTTAGCATAAAGACTTAGGGCCATATCTACTAAACATTTGCAATGGCAGTAATCCATCTGTGTGTGTAAAACCAACTGCAGCTGATCTATTAACTGGGGCCCAGAAAACTTTTTATGCATGCAGGCTGAGCCACAGATTTTAATGTGCCTGGCTTCACTAATATGCATTTCAAGGAGTGTCGCTATAAAGGTGCAAAAATCATTAAACTGAACAGCCTCTCTCTACCCAGAAATATTGCACTGTATTTTACGCTAAGGAGAAGAAGGCACAATGGCACAGTGATTTTGATAGTGGCTGCAGCAGTGTTTGTGAGTGGCAAGTGTGATTTCATTTTAGTTCTGAAAGAGAAGAACTTAATATTTGATAAATGATCACCAACAGCATGTTAGAATTTATTTCATCAGGTGACAGTGCGTATCCACTGTGCCCCTGGCTGCTGCCACCAGTGCTTCAACCGACCACCCAGCTGAACAAAGCTACAATGATAAGCATAATAAAACCCGAAATGTGATAGAGCGCACATTCAGTATATCTGCCTGGACAAGACTGGGAGACGCATGCTGTGTTCACCCTCTTAAATGTGTGAGATTGTTGTGACATGCATGCTACACGCAGCAGTGGTATATCAGGTGATGAAGCCCAGGAGGAGACGATCAAGACCCTGGTGATGGAGACACACTGGAAGATGGAGGGAGGTCATCAGGAATTATTTCACTTCAACCAGATTTAATAAAATAACTGTTTTTTCCCTAATGCAAAAGGGACTGGCTTAGATCTGTTTGAACAGATACTCATAAACGTATATTTTTTTTTATTCTAACGCGAACGATTTAAATCAATAGACCTGATAGACTTGTGAAATAATGACATTTTGATTATATTTCTTGATTAAGTTCTACCTGGGGAAAATAAAATTATTGTATTCTATTCCATTTTATTGATGGATTCACAAATTCTATTTTCAGGCAGAACGTCAAGTTCTGCTGAGTTGAACTTCTTCCTCTTGCTCAGTTGTTTGAATGCAGTCCAGGATGGGGTCTGATATTAGTGTCTCTGCAATTCTAATTAGTCAGTTGCATGTTGCACCATTTGGTTATAGTCGCAAAACTAGGGCCAACTGCGCTCATTAAATAAAAGCGCAAGTGTTTTGCGTGCTCCTTGGTAAATACCCCCTTAAAGTCTACAGGAGTCATTAGTCTAGCTCTGTTAAAGTGAAAAATTTAACTTTTCAGCAACTCTGAAACTGTCTTATTTACACAATGTATCGTGTATTTGAAATGCACATCTTGGAATAAAAAAAAAAAGAGTCATTTTCCAAGAAGTTAGATGGTTGGAGCTATAACTGTTGAACACATGTATCTTTCCGTCTACTAACTACCTTCAGCGGTGCGCGGATCACTTTGCTAGTGAGAAGGAAGAACCGGTGGACGTACAGAGGTGAAAATGGTATTGAACATCTTGTCTCAGTCTGGGTAAGACAGGAATGCAAAATATACAGTATAAGCATAATGCATACAATACAAATGCACGTACTAGATTGAATGCTGTATGTAGGGAGTGTTTGAACAGGGAAGATGCCTAATTTAAAGAGGGGCAAGAAGACATTCTCTCATGTATAGAAAGCAAGCACAGCACCCTAAAACCAGCAAGTGCTGTGTAGTTGTAATGCAAGTGCTTTAGTTTGAATTCTCAGCCTGCAGATTACTAGACATTCAAAGTCTAGCCCTGGTTTGCCTCTGCTTGTATTATTCAGGCTCAGAAGGGCCAATTGCTGACATCAGAATTCAGCAGTCTGTCTCTGAAACTGGCTATTTTTAAGAATAAAATTCACCTTCTGAGTGTCCTTTTACTTACCTGTATTCCCCAATTAAGAAGTAAGTTTTTGATTAGTTCCATCTAAATATGCTCGCTCCCTGTAATACCCTTTGTGACATGATTTCTGATGAAGGGCTTCAAAAATAAACTGACTCTCATACAAATAAGTAACAGCAACATCTGGATACTGTTCAGACTACCTTTAAACTACAGTAACTGTTTGCATTTGTCACTGAAACCAATGGCACCATTTCAGCTACAGCGTAGCAAGCTAGCTTTTGGGTAACCGTAACTAACTGTTTGAGGCTGTTACTGAACATTTGAAGGCCAAACCAGTACCTGTGATGCCCCAGCCAGTAATGACACAGGCAGCAGGCCTCTTGCCCCACTTGTTGCCGGGTGCTGGCAGACAGATTGCACTGGTGTGAGGGTTAAATGCCACACAGTTGCCCTCCGTGCCCTTGAGGCGTAGCAGGGCAATGTCGTATTCCCAGCCGTGACTCTGGTACTTTCTGTGGATGATGATTTGTTTAGGGGACAGGCTGCGTTCAAAGTCATCCTGTTCCTCAGTATGGTAGTCCCCTAGCCGCAGCACATAGCGAGTCGGGTCCCTGCCAAACCTAGGAGAGGTGGAAGAGATGGGGAAGGACAGCTATGTGAAAGATGGACTTGGTTTGAGGATATTTTGGATATCTTGGATCATAACTGGCTGACAAATCATCTCAGTAGATGCATATATACATATATACACAACATTTAAAAACTCAGGTTATCAGTTGTTTAACTACAGATTCATGAGGAGTAGATATTTATGATGCAAAATAAACTGCCACTCACAAACTCTTTGTTAACTCTGGTCAAATTTGCTCCATAAATGACACTAAGCTCTAGCCTGGACCTTTAATAAAATAAGACTGCTTTCAATAAACAAAATCAAACAAATGTACAAACAAATGCACAGTATTATTAAATCAATATAGAGTAGCCTAAAATACAAAGTACCTTACATTAATCTCAGCAGTACATACAGTTAGATGCGGTTATTTTCAATCAAAAGCGGATAATATATTTTTTTTTGCCTTATGCTTATCATGTAACAGCAAATCCATATCAGACTGCATATATAAACATCAAAACAGAGTAAATGCAGCTCATGCTTGTTGTTGGAATAAAATATCTGGAGGGAGCTGCGAGTTAAACTGAGAACAAAGGGTCATGGACCTCAGTGATACAACTGCACAACTGCTAGCCAAGGCTAACACACATGCATTTCAATCTGTTGAATGCCTGGCCTTATCCAGTCAATTTGGAATAATGTTACCATAGTGAACCAACCACATCCATGGAAAATAAGAAATGGAAACAAACAGAAAAGCATTATGACTTTTTGTAGCCTAAGCTTAAAATGTAGTCTTTAAAATATATGTTTGCCTTGTTTCCTATGGCTGTGGCTTGACCTGATACCACTTGTAGCTCCTTTACACATTTCCAATCTTATTTTTAAACCTAACTTGTGTAGTGGTATAAAAATATTAACTGTGACTATAATAAATGAAATCCTCTTTAGCTAATAACTCCTGACAGTTTGAGTCTGTATGTGTCAGATGTGGACAGCAATGGCCACTAGATGGTGCAAAAGCATCACAAAATAACATGTAACTTTAAATACAACACAAAAATGTGCACAAAAGGGGAAAAGTAGGGCCAAGCCATGTGTATGCACAGCATTATGCAAGTCCCCCTTTATAAATCCCAGTAATCTTGAAATAGTAGACAAAGCCTCATACTCCACTCTAATAAATCCCACTTAACCATAGATGGCTCTTGTGTAAAATCAGCCCCCGATGTTCTCTGTCAGGCATTTCAATCAGGAAAAGAGGTTAAGGTGAGAATTAGGATTAGGAGTGGGACTTCTGTTGGAAAGCCTCAGGTGCTTCCTAACAGAGGACATCAGGGGCTGATTTCACACATGAGCTCACATCTGGTTAATGAAACAGCCTTCATGAATTTTGATGTGCATGTAAATGCGCTTGTCATTCTAATCCCCGCTCACTCATGCCACATATTCTGAGAGCCCTTTATCCCCCAAATAAATAAATAAATAGAAAGGGGTTAGGGTTAGGTATTGCTGCGCGCCGAATTTAAGTTCCACCTACAGGGAGCTCTCTCCTCTTCTTAGCTTGATAATGAGAATCCCTAATTAGTGGCACTGTGTCATGGAAAAAGGTAACTGACATGGCATTAGAGAAAGATGATACTCAGCTGACCCAGGCATCTCACTGATTTTAGAAAGACTGAATCTAATCACACATTCAACCATTGATACTTATTTGATTTGACTTATATAAAACATAACAGGCTTAAGAACAAGTTATTGTATTTAAAAATCCCAACATTTACATGGTAAACCGTCCATTTACAACCTTACTCAATGAGGCCCCATGTGGTAACTGAGAGTATCTAACATGACCAGCAGAGGACGCTGTCTCCTACCTTTTGAAGCAATGGGCAGCAGTGAGGACCCAGCAGGAGTTGATCAGTGAAGCTCCACACAGCGGATGATTCCCTTTAGACTGAGACCTCAGCCACAGAGAAACCTGCCAAGGCCAGTCCCCCCTGAAACACACACAGGTTAGACTGCAATAAAACACTGCTCTTGTACTCTTCTGATTTTCATCATGATTTGGCTTGTTTTATGGGAAAAAGATCGGTAAGTATTCAATCAATCATACGGTAAGAGGTTTACCGCGAGAGATAATACACAAAAATGATAATAGTCAGAATTGAGGCTGTTCTGATGGAAGGTTGTCTCAAAGGTTGTAGGATTTCATATGGGAAAACTGTGCCATTACCTCCAAACAGCTTGTTGTAGCTTTGGCTACATAATGTAATTTGTTAGTTATGTAAATAATGGTGTGTGCATGTGTCTGTATTTTATTTGTATGCATCTATATACATATATCAGGGTTCCCACGCTATGTCAAATGTAAAGTTCCCTGACTCTTCCATGACTTTCCATGACTAAAATATTGAATTTCCATGACCTATATAAGCATGACTTACTTTTCCTCTGACCAAAACACATGCCTTGCCCCAAGCTCATGACTTGTCCCAGAATTTATTAAATCCCCTGACTTTCCCTGTCTAGAACAGACTTTTCAAAATTCCATGACTTTCCAGAAATTCCATGACTGGTGGGAGCCCTGAAATATTTTCATTCAATCATATTCTCTATCCACTTATTTACTTTCAGGGTGTTAGGGGGCTGAATCCTATCCAAGCATGCATTGTGTACACCCTGAACAGGTCAGCAGTTAAGCAGAGATTTACACGGGTAGACAGACATCCCATCCATTCCCATGAGTCTCCAGTTCACTTGACTGGCAGGAAGAAACCCAGGAGAACATGCAAAATTCACACAGAAAGGACTGTGATTCTGAAGATCCAGCGCTAATCACTGCAACACAGTGATGCCTCACTCCCCCCCCCATATTTTCTGTTTTGCAATACTGTCTTATGTACAATACTACTAAACCAAGCAACTTGTCCCTACTGAAGAAATGGAGCAAATGTGACTCAAAACTCAGATCTGGTATGTGTGTGTGTCTAAATACACATATGTTACAGTGGAACCGGAGTGCAGTGTGCATGTGCCAACCTCAGTGACTTATCTCCACCTATGATCCTGCGACGGCGGCGCTGGCTGTTGGGTCTCACGCCGCAGGTCTGCGTCACCATGGCACCATCTCCAACAGGTTCTGGGGTGTAGTCACAGATGACACCTGCATCCTCACTATGGCGACAGTTGTGGGCACCCTGACCCTCAGCTGGACACTCGCCTAGAGATGACTCGGTCCCCAAGCAGCGCACGTTGTCCAGATGGATCGGGCCATGGCCCTCACCAAAGTAGGCCATGGAGCGAGCTTTAGCCACACCACTAAGAGAGGACAGAAGACAGCCTTCAGCTTTGTTTCTATTCATAATTTTTTTTCAAATTCATTTTCCTCTTATTTGTTATTTGTAATGAGTACACAACATTTTTTAGACTTTTTCTAGGGCTGTCGGCGTTAACCCTTTAATCGCATGCAATTCATGTTAGGCGCATAAAGTGTTCTTTTTTTTTATAATCACATCAATTATGTTTTTATTTTCTCCCTTAAGGGCACCCAGTGTTGGGTAATTGGCACTGCAGTCTGTGTAGCTAACTTTCAGACTGTGACTAACTGTGATTTTGGCAATGGAGAAGACGGACACCACTGTGACACTGAATGGTTCTTTTAATTTTAAAAAACTCCAAGATCTCAACAACAAATCAATTTACACCTTGTGTCAAGTGGAATTTAAGTATCATGGAAATAAAACAGAAACTATTATAAATATACTTCTGTAACAGGCCCTGAACTGTTTTTGACTGCGAACTCTGGACACATGAGCTAAGTTCTAATTTCATCTACTTTATCGACTGGTGTGCATGTTTGCTTCTATGTATGGACAGACAGTATGGATGACTTCTATAGCTTACTATCTTGAATTAGTTAGCCTACTAACAAAAGCCAAGCCAAACAAACACGAGTTAAAAACAGTGTCAGTGTGTGTTAACAGTAGGGCCGTATCTTCATGGGTGCAGCAACTCTTGATGCACAGCAGAGGAGGGACCAGATGGCAAAGGAGTTGTACCTATGCACTGCATTTTCTTTATTGCATTTGTTACATTGGTTACTTTAAGAAAAAAAAACTATAATGAAATGCTTGTCTACTTGATTTATTCATTTATTCCTCTGACATAACAAATTCCATGAAGCTGATAATTCATCTCCCAACTCCTCTCCACTAAACCCAGCCCCTTAAAGTCCCCATGACTTCTGCTTCTTGTAAAATAGAAAATCTTTAATGATGACCTTATCCTGACTAGTGGGCAAAATTTAACATTTCAACCTATATTTTGAACAGTGTCACTCCTCCTCCGATCCTTTAAAATAAAATTGTACTTCTTGCCATACCTGATATCTACCTGATATGATAATCATTGCTGTTTCACGACAGTCTGAAATAAATGGCCCATTTCTTCCCACACACAGAGACACAGACAGGAGAAATGTGCGGTGGAGGGTGGCAGAATTTGCATTCATCTCTGATAAAAATTAAAAGTATTCGAACTAAATCTTGTGTGATATGAAAGGTATTTGTTATTTGTAATCAGTTTATCTAGTTACAAATTGGAAAAACAAAGTATTTTACTGTTTTTTGGGACTTTTTTTATCACTCCACATCAGAAACCTGGACTGTTTAGTCAGAGGGGAAACCCATTTCTGTGAGAACTTACTGCATTTTGTAGTCATTCTCAAATATCTTTGGGGCCAATTGAATTGAAAATGAATGCAAACAGGTTAAATTCACTCATCCCTAAAGAAATTACATATTTCAGTTTTCCACTTCCACTACTTTCAATGTTAATTTCTCAAATGATGGTGACTGTATTTAATGTTTTTTAGCTGACTTGTTTCAATAACATACTTGATGAAAAAAAAAATTAAATGAGTTTTGAGTTTCTGTGAGCCTGCTGGTTTGATAATGTTCTAGGGGGCTTTGGAGTATTTTACTTTGCTGTTTTTTGTTTGTTTGTTTTTTTTATTTTGAATTGAAATTTTGTTATTTGTTTCTGGAAATCCATTTGATATGCAAGTAAGCTGGACATCTTTAACCAAGTTTCTAATAATCAGAGTATGAGCTTAACTGGGTTCTAACCCACCTATGATGTTTATATGTGTTGACCCAAAACCAGGTTACTGAGTAACCAGAGTAAAACTAGTTCTCCCTGTATGGAAACAAAACCAGTGAGAGAAACAGAGAGAGACAGAGAAGCTGCAATCCATACTAACATGAATCCCAGCTGTCTGCACACCACGGCTGCATTCACATCATTCCAGCCATCATCACACACACTTCCCCACTGGCCGTTGATGAAGACCTCCACTCTGCCTTCCTTCCTGCTCTCTCCAGCAACCAGCCGCACGAGGGGGCCTGCAAACAAACATTAATATTAGCTTATCAAAAGACCAGAGCAGTCTTCTGGCATGTAAAGGGGACAGTTAAAGAAGATATGTGAAAATATGTTTCTTAAGGCCTTCAGGGCAGGGCAGCAGACTGCAGTGAATGAAAAACACTTTACCTGAAATTGTACAGAGGGCTGGACCCAAAGCTCACAACCAATCAACAGTGAGGGAGCACACACTGAATTATTAACAATAAATGCGTAATTTCAATGTAACCAACTGCTGACACTGGTCCCATGGGCAGAAAATATTTCATGGCACTAGGACTAAAAATAAATGTGAAAATGCACTGGATAATATAAAATACATGACTATCAATGAAAACTTTTTTCTTAACTCCCAAAAATCATCGTAACAATCTCTTACCAACTCAATGGCATACGAAAGCCCCATTCAAGACTCACATTCAGTTTTTTTTTTTTTGTTGCACTGCCCAAGACGATTGTGATTGGTTTAAAGAAATACAAACAAGCCAGAGCATTTTTTCCCCTATATCAGAATGTTAATGGGTTCAGTAGACCTATCTCCAGCAGGGCTATGCGAACTACTGTCTGATTAAAACCTCCAATTTGTGGGATTTTCATGTTTTAATTCAACTAATTTTATAAATGGAAAAATGTACAGTTGTCAAGCTAAAAACAAGAATGTTTTTCTTAGTTTCTGAAAAGTTTTTATTTTGGAGATATGTGGTTTTCACTGGACAGCAGTGGAATGTAGTTTATAGCTACATACTGCACTTCCAAACCCACTTTCAAATACATGGAAACATCTCATTCGTTTCACTTTTGGTTTTCGTCTTCTATCAGAGTGGCGCAGCATTATGGGTACATTCTGATGCCAACAAATAAATGTCAGCCAGCAGCATCTGCTGTCACTACTAGGATCATCATTTATTGTAATATAAATAAGGTCATATTGCTCAATCAAAGAGGGATGGGCAATGTTCTGTTAAGTGGTTGATTCATGGCAACAGGGAGACTCAATAACAGAATATCAAAGACCTTTACACCTGGTACTAATATGTGTCTTTGGTGTCTGCACTGAGATCCAACTGCGATCAGATCACCCAAGACCCAAGTTAATACCAGATGAAAAGGGGGGTTGACGGTTTATGGAAACAGATTAACCTGTATAACACCTTATATGACCAGTAGCCAGGTTACTCTGGCATGGAAATGTAACCAATGCTTCAATAATTTCAGTGTCCCCCCTCGCCTCTGATTCCTTCCCTGGGTGTTCATACCGGTGGGAGCTGGCAGGCCTGGTATCTCATTGGTGTCACCTCCTCTCTCACAGCGAACCCCAACGTCCTCACTGTGGGAGCAGTCGTGGCGTCCCCATTCAGCGTGGTGGCAGGCTAACAGAGTGCTTTCTGTACCCTGGCACTGCACCTCATCCAGCAGGATCAACCCCAGACCTTCCCCATATACCCCATCTGGGGCCACCTCCGCTCGCCCCCTGTAGCAAGGACATAATCATGAAACATTTCATTGTACAGTTAAAATAATGTATAAATAAACAAGCAAAGAGTGTTCTCTTTGCTTGTTTATTTATACATTATTTTAAAGGATTACTCCGTTTTCAGCAAAATACCCTTTTACAACTTACTCAGACTGAGACAAGATGTTCGATACTATGACCACTGAACACACATGGAGGGATATGTTCCACAGTTATAGTTCCAACCATGTAACTTCTCCTAAAATGACTCTCATTAAAAAATTCCAACACATGTATTTCAAATATACATGATGCATTGTGTAAATAAGACAGCTTCAGAGTTGCTGTAAGGTTAATTTTTTCACTTTGACTGAGTTAGACCAAAGACTCCTGTAGACTTCAAGTCTTTATGGTAAACTAACACGAAAAGCTACCAATTGGAACTGAACCAGTGGACGTACAGAGGTGAAAAGAGGTGATCAGTTCCGGACCTGCAAACAAGACATCCCAGCGCATTGCTCATTCTAAATGGAGATTTCAACCATGTGAAAATCTCAAAGACTCTGACCAACTTCACCCAGTATGTGACCTGTAACACCAGAGGGGATAAGACCTTGGACTTACTATATGCCAATGTTAAAGAGGTTGGGCACGTCACCGCTGAAGCCAGAGAGCTCAGAGTTCAAGCTCAAGCCGAGCTCATTCAATACCGGTGCCATTAGAAACACATCTTGAGCTAGAATGTGCCTCTGAGGGAAGAGCATAGATATATAAAGAGAAGAGAAGCCTAAGAGAAGAGAAGCCTAAGATATATCTCTGATATATCTTAGGCATGATCTATCTATCTATCGGCCTCCAGTTGATTTCAAAGGGAAGACTCACTTAAATTGCGCGCAGATTTAAAAGAAAAACAAAGCAACTCAACACAGAAACGATGCAAGTAAACCTAATATCAGAAAAAATGTCATTCAAGCATACAAGATTTAATAACCAATTTAGGAGTAATGAGATCGATATTGTGTTTGCAACAATGGTAGTTGGTAATGCAAAATTTTCCCAACCGGGATCCCTTGTTTAGGTAGGGACGTCCTGCACAAAGTAAATCCCATGGCATCCAAGGCTTAACATGAGAGTCATGAGAGTCAAGACCCAGAGCGTCAGAGCTCTGACACGGAGGGGTAGGCATCAGTGTTCTGACTACCAGGGATTTGCAAAAACATGAACATATGACGCCTTGGGAATGAGAACAGGTTGACAGAACTGCAGTTCTGTCAGTTCAGTTGCAGAGCAGGGGTGGAATTTTGATTTCAAAGGTGGGGGGGACACAGGGGGACACAGCAGAAATTATCTCCCCATTATGAGTGATGCTGTGCGCATTTACGCACGAGGCACAGCTGTATAACTTTAGTGATTATTTCTACACATCCAAAAAGGTCACACACACACACAGTCCAGGCACATCCAATCCTGCCTTCTGAAAAAGTGCAAGGGATATGCCCCCCACCCCATAAATTATGCCCTTGTCGCAGAGTATACTGCACTTTGTGTTCCAGGGTGTGTTCACCGGGGTGTTCTTACGTCTTTTGAGGTCCACGGCCAGCTTTACAGCGCCAACCCCCCCAGCCCCCGGTAAATCTGACCTCTGCCCGATACTGTTAACT
>OMKZ01054928.1:17079-32428 GCA_900302535.1 Neoniphon sammara | reverse complement strand
TGTGTGTGTGTGTGTGTGTGTGTGTGTGTGTGTGTGTGTGTGTGTGTGTGTGCGTGTTTATGTATGTGTGTAAATCTGCACATGTGCATCAGTGCACGGGCCTTGTGCAATTTTGCAATTTTTATAAAATACTGTTGATGTGTTTCACACTAAATTACTCATAGACCGTATGTTTGGTTGTTTATTGCGTATGTATTTATTTATTTAGTGTTTTTTTTATACATCCATTCATCTATTATTTATCTCTGTATTACTTTTTAAATTTATTTTGCAAGTTTTTTGTTTCCTCATTTGTTTCTATATTCATTCATTAATTGATAAAAAAAAAAATCATCCAAAATTAAACATTAGAGTGAATAACACATTGCACATTATTGCCTCTTCAGGTTTTCCCACTCCTGCTCTGTGTTGGTGAGGATTACATGGTAAATTGATGTACAGAATCTTCCATGTTCTCTTACACATTGGTGGGGGGATGATCAGCATGTGCTCATAAACAAGCAAACACATTTAGAGATGGAGTTTAAAAGTTGACCGCAAGACTGGTTATTGTATCATGTGAATGTTGATGCAGTTAGTTTTTGTGTCTGAGGAGTCCATCATACAGCACAGACTGCCCTCCAGCTATTACACAGTGTGTAAAATCTGGTGGTGTGTAACGTGGCTCATATGCACGGTGTGAAGTCACTCTCAAGTTGACATACCACCAAGTCACCATGTTGATTACAAAGTGGCTGCTGGAGGCCAGTGACTGAGGGTTACATAAGCACAAAGTCACACCAGGCTGACTGCTGGGTCTCAAAGAGCTTATGCATACAGATGAGTCAGCTTCTTCTGTCACTTTGTTTCCCAAACCTGGGAGAAACAAAAAGTTTCCAAGTTTAATAGGACGTAAATATGCCATATTTTATCTGATCTTCCTTATAGGGAAAGTCTTTTGTTGTTTGCCTTTCTCACCTGGAGGTCAGAGATCAGCTACAGAGCTCAGGGGATTCAGTGCCTTGCTCAAGGACACTTCAGCAAGGCAGGTGGTTGCCAGTTTGGGATGTTAAACTCAACTTGCTTCCAGGATAAAATCCACTTGTGTTTTTAAAGCATTTTAAATATGCCAAACAGCTACCCTGGTTATTTTTTAATGGGTTGTGGGTCATGTCAGGTCCTGGTAGAGGATAAGGGTAAGGGGCTGTGGTGTTTGTCTCCATCTGTAGGGAAGAGGAATAAATGCAGGAGGAACCAACATGTTGATGTGGTTATAGACAAATAATCATGTCGGTGTTAAATGTTGATAATAGACAAATTCTGCACCATGGAATAGAAAAATTTGTGTCTGTTTTAAATGCAAATAAATGACAATGACAACTTGTGAGCTATATACTATATAAAAAGTATTTGTTTCACTACATGCCATACTTTATCACATATTAATGTTAAAAAAGGTTTGATGTCAGTATTTTGAATCCCAACTGTGATTTCGAGTGAAATACCGCGACTGTAAAACTATTTTGGCCAAGCGGAACTGGTGACATTTGCACAACAATCTGCGGGGAAGGAGTTTCGGAACGGACTCAGTTGTTGCTTACATTTTCCGAAAAGAGACTGCACTGTCTGGTAAGAGTTTTCTCATCTCTATTACGCTTTGTCTTATCATTGTACCACCCAAACGATGGATAAGTAAGAAGGTTACCATAATATATCCTCTGTTGTGTCGCTATCCATATGAGACCATAATTAGCGAGCTGTGAAAACATTGTGATGTCGAGGCCTAGCCAGCTAGCGTTAGCTGTGTTGCGCTAACATCAGTCAACAACACAACGTTTATCTGACCGGCTGCTGCTGATAGCGAGCTAGCTAGCGCCTAGTGACAGCACTATATCAACTTCTTTGACGATGACATGCAATTGAGTATCTCCTGTTCATCCATTTTCGTCTGTTTGATTGCTTATCTCAGAGCTCTTGTTTACCCTCAATGGGCGCTGTTGCATAATGACAATAATGTGGTTTATTGCATTAACAACCGACGCTAGCTAGCAAATGCAGCGAAGTATCCAAGCTAGTGACAGCAACCCAAAGTTACGTCATCTCATACTCAGGCTATTAGAGGCATCCAGGAAATGGCACAGCTGTCCTTCACAACAGTAGCTGTTGTGGTTTAGCTGTTGTGATTTTATAGCAATTTCACCGCGCCTGTAAGTTTAACAGTATCTAAGGTTTATAGGGATCTTTGAATAGCTTGATCTGCACTGTTTAAACTGGGACAAAAGTCAAAACACGGTAGACTTTATGACAGAAGTTAAAAGGAACACTCGTGATTTCACCGCATTTCAGTTGACGGCCGGAAAAATACACCCTGAACTGCGGAACTGAAACTGAGTTGCATATTTGTTTTGATCCCAGTTTAGCCCCTCACTCCTCTCTCCTCCCTAAAATGGAAGCTTTCCAGTCTCCGGTTTCCTTGAATGCTTCCTGTCATTCATTTAGGAAACTTGATGAACCTTACAGGCGAACTACAACGTTGACTCCAGCCTATTTATTGCTGGTCCAGAGAAAAATGTTTGAAGATAATGGATTTTAAGCCTTTTGCCATGTGGGACAGCACATAGATTATTATGCCTGCTCAAATAGGCACATGAAAATTAAACATGCATATATTTGAATTCTGTCCTTCCTCTGACTGGTTGATTTCTGCTAACAGTGAGTCTTCCCTCCCCAGCAGGTGGAGGGATGAGTCTCTCCCCTGTGATTGGCACAGAAGTGCCTGAAGCAGCCAATGGGGTCGCAACACACATCTCTTCAGAGCCCCGCAGCGAGAACGGCCCTCACACCCCAGGCCCGCTGAAATGTGGGGGGAGCAGAGTGCCCTGTCCTGGGGAGGGATCAGAGGATGGCTCCCTTGCAGAGACGGAGAACCATGTGGATGTGGAATGTGGAGTTTATGATGGAGAGGGACGCTTAGACACAGAGACAGACTGTAATTCGTCATCCAAATTGGACTCTCAGATACATGTAAAGTCATTACATACCCCAGGTGTGCTTGACCCCTCCCTCCCCACTGCCACATGTACAGGAGGCTCAGAATCAGGCCCCTTAGAGACAGAGCTATCAGAGGCCTCGGACAGCGTTAAGACTCCTCAGCCAGGGGACTCGACACAGCACACAGACCCTAAAGACTCATCTCAGCGAGGAAACCTTGCCAGCGCAGACAGACAGCAAACAGGGACAGAGAGTAAAGAGGCGGAGAGGGAGAAACAGGACGAGGAGGAGGACGAGAAGATGGAGAAAGAGTGGGGGAAGCAGCACTCAGGAGGGAGCGCAGACATGGAGTGGACTGTGAGATTATTTTTCTGACATTTCAGCTTTATTAAGTTGTGTACCAAGCAGAGTGAAGGGAATGTGATGGGTGAGAGAGGAAAACACTCCACAAATGTCATGAGTAAAATGTGAACCAAAGTCGAGTGCAAGTAAATTTTATTGTAGGCTACTAAGCCACCAGAACTTGACTAGACTGTCTGTCAGCACTAGAGTCCTCTTTGTTAAGCATGGAACTAATGCTTATTTTCATCGTCTATTTATTATTATTTTGAATATTCAATTATTACCCAAAGTATTAAATTGATAATGATATGAATGGAGAAAAGGAAGACAATTTGAGCATCTTCGTGATCTTAGTGAAGCTGGAATTAGAAATGTTTGGCATTTGTACTTGATAAATGGCTAATATGATTAACCAGTTGCCTAAACTATCACTGATTAATTTATTGTTAGTCGACTAATTGATTAATTAGTTAAATGTTTCAGCACTGCCTCTAGTACTGGGGTTAAAGTGTTGGCAATAATATTTCAGCAGGCTTATACATTTTTCTGAGGTAATTGTGAATTTAAATCCTGTCCCTTGTGTCATTAATACTGCTTTGAAAACAGAGTTTGCATGTCTGTTTCTGTGGTTCTGCATGCATATGGCTACACTGATGTCCATGAAAAATGTGTCCTCCAAAGCTAGAAACAAGAGAGCCGGGACTCTTTGATGCGGTTATGAAGTAGCAGCCTTTCTGTCTAGATTTGCCACAGCGATTGAATAAGCAGTAACCTCTGCTCTTCTCGCAATTTATCTTCCTTTCAACTCCGTTCCCCTACCACCTCCTCTCCTCTGTTTCAGTTTCCACGGCACTACTCTTCCTCGGCCCCTGACTACAGCACTGCATCGTCCTCCTCTCCTCCCCCTCCTCTCCTTCCTTCAGACAACATCCCATGCCCTCCCCACATCATGGCCCAGGTCCGAGTCCGCAATGTGCCTGAGAGAGACCGCATCGTCCGGGGCATGCAGGACAGCAAGAGCCTGGACGAGATCAGCCAGGCCTGTGGAGGTAGATTTATATATGTGTAGCTGATTTTAATGAGGCCTTAATGTGGCAATCTCTGAAGCCAGCCTGCCTCACCATAGTGGGAGATAAACACCATCCCACTAGCCAAATGGTAATATATTTTGGCTATGGCTGGGAAATTTGTCTGTTTTTCCAGCCACTTTTGCAAGTTAGCAACCATCTGTTGGAGGTCATATTGTGTTCGAAGACTTGTTGGCACAGAAAACAGTGAAAGTAGCTGGTGAACTTTGAAATGTACCATATATCGTGACCACTGGACAAAAAAATGTGCTACCTACTGACTGTGGTACCTCAGTTCTCCTCCTGAGTGAATGCATGTCTACCCCACTTACACCTGGCTGTTTCATGCATGTTGAGGATTATATCTAGATACATCTGGATAAGGTTTTCCACATACATATGCTGGTGTGAATGCACTGAAGACACATATAGGGACAGATATAAATCTGAAACCACCTCCGGAGCTTCAGTCAGACATGGTTTCAGTGTAAAACCTCAAGCTAGCATACAGAAAGGCCAAGGACAGTAATTTGAAGAGTGGCAGATCATGAATTGTTCATCTTTTCTCTGACAAACGTTTATTTTGTCAGAATAGGATTTCAACCCCATAGACTTGAGAGGACCAAGTGTAAAAGCATATCCAAATACAAGTCATATGACCAAGTGTCTGTGGGGCTACTGAGACATTTAGGGACAGTAATGAAAATGATACAAGTGCTGACATTTAATGAGACTGCCATATTTAAACACTGTTGCCACTGTGGTCAACTCGGCAGTATTTTATGACAGCACTGAGCTGATAGTTTGTGTATTGTCAACAGGTGGTTCGGGGGCCCGTGGAGGGGGCAGAGGGGGCCAGTCAGAAGGCCGGAGGGCCACAATCTCCTCGGCTCTGGAGCTGGAGGGGACGGTCAGCCACGATGGAGACCTGACTCACTTCATCACCAAGAACCTGGAGCAGAAGATCAAGATGAGCTCCAAGCCCAGTCTGGACTGCAGTGACTGTGAGTGTGAAGGAGGTTAACTTTCATTTAAACCAATTCAGTGCATTTTCTTTTGTTTTTGGACACTGAAATATATTAATATTTTCTATTTTGAAGGAAATAAGAGAAGTAATTGTTTAGTAAATGAAAAGAGGTTTGAAATAACGCTTTAAAGTGAACATGAATTGGCCCCAGTCCTCATGGGTGTTAGGAAAAGTCTGCATGTATGTGTACGTGTGCATATGTGTGTCCTTGTGTTTACATGAGTGAATGTGTGTCTGCATCTTGGTGTTTTATCTGGTGAGGAGCTGGCTGTGTTTTTGTGTTGTATTTGTGTGTTTTGTGTCTGAGTTTTTTGGTTTCCTCACTTTTTGCACTTTTCTGCGCATCTAAATGTGAATCCATTTACAAGATTTATAAACAGTGCAAGTGCAGGCAGCTTACACGAATCTGTTATACTAAAGCTGGTATTTGAGGGTCAGGGAGCACTAACATGGGGAATGATTTCATTTTCCTCCACTGGAAGGGATGGCATAGGTGCCATTTCATGAGGTTAATTGCATTTTTATGGGCATCAGTGTTGAAACTGCAGTGCAAGGGGTCTGATTTTCCAATCATATCCACAACCCGCTTTCGCCTGCAGATGCTAACAGGCTTCATCATTTATGTATGGCTTGTGTCCTATCCAAACCACTAAGAACTAATTGAGAATCTATGCTCTGTCTTTGAGCAAATGAATTGCAGTTTGTTTTATTTTGCACTGATGGAAGGGCAACGTGAAGCAGTTTTAGTTTCGTTGTGGTTTACCACAAGTCCCAGTCGTCCCTGCTGAATGGCAGCGTGGTCTAATGGTTAAAAAAAAAAAGTCCCACAACCAGACAGTTACAGGTTTTAACCCTGCAGCCAGGGCAGGGTGATGTGGATAAGATATGCTTATCCCCCGATTCGACACTATCACAATACTTGGGTGCTGATTCGATGTATATTGCGATTCTGTAAGTATTGTGATTCGATATCACAATTCACTGTGATTTGTGTTTGCTTTTTTAATCCCAGACCATGGGACAAAGTTGAATCATACACTTCTAGAGACTGTATATCATGAGTCATATTTCCAAAAACAATGCACATCACGTTAGTCAGTCTTGTTGAGTTTTATTTCAGCATCATTGCTATACTGCAGATAAAAGTGGTAAATAAAATGTACATGTACAATAGAATGAATAAAAATACATACTTAATGAAGTAAATGGCTACATTTAACTCCATATGCTGTAATGATACTTAGGTGCTAATTCAATTCAGAAAATCTTGGAAAAAATCATGATACTTAAGCGAATCGATTTTTTTCCGACACCTAATTTTTGACCGAATGCCTAAATATCAATATTGTGATGATATTGGAGAGATAAGATATATTCACACACAAGATTTTTGATAAACAATCACTAGTAATGTGGCTATGATGACTAAGCAGGTAGAAGCAAATGATAGAAAAGCAAGAACAGTCTCAGAAAATTGCATCCTTTTACTGTAATACAGCCTGAAAAGGCAGGAAATGACACCTATGTCATATCATAATATTACCAGATCCATAATCCCAGGCCATGTCTGATCTCATATAATATCGATATAATATTGATATATTGTCTAGGCCTTCCTGCAGCAGCCAGTTTCTCTCAAGTAAACGTCCTGTCTAAGTGTTGTTGAGCAAGATGCTGAATCCCAGCCCTCTTTACTTCTGTCATCTCAAAGACGTCATCGAAATGCCTAAAATGTGAGATAAATGTAGAACCGAACCCAAATGCGCCTTTGTCTTGGCTCACTTCCTCTTCCTGCCGGCTCCTGGCTGAGTAAATTGAGCTTAGATTGTGTTTTGACCAGACAACAGAGGCTCTGCCGCAGCCTGACAGAGAGAAAAGCGGAAACTGTTTTTCATCTGAGCAGATCATTTCCAAAGATGTCACACAAAATACAGAACATTTTGGAAATGGAGCGATGTCTGATTGGACCACAGACGGTATACAGAGAGATGGGGCATTTCATCAGTTTGAACAGGATAACGCTTAAGATGCCAGCTCGGAAAACGTAAGATGTGCTGTCGGTGAAAGTGGCTGATGGGCGCGTTTGTTTTCATATCACAAGAAAGTCTGCTAGTCACAGTTTGAGGTTTAAACAGCAGCTCAACGCTGAACCACTCCCTCTCTCTCCGTGTAAAATCCCTCTGGATCAGCTGAAATGCCCGTTAACGTCGAGCGCCTGACATGTGAACACAGTCTGTGTGCCCTTTGTAGTGGCTGCTTCCTTCTACCTGCTGATTGAATTAGGCCTGATGACTCACAGCCTGTGTTTAGACCAGAGGAACACACAGAGGCTCTGCTGTCGTCTGACACGAATCCTCCTCACACATGGAAAGTCTGTTTTTAGTCCACCAGCCATCAGTGTTTTGTGTTTTCCAAAATTAACCAGTGACCGGCTCCTTCCAAGAACTCAGCCTTGGACTTGAGCTGCTACTGTTCTTTTAAGAAAGTGTTTAAATTTTGTCCTGGCAGACATTTTTTAAGAGTGGGAATCATCTTTTTTCAAATTTCAGATAATTTCTCTGCCTCTTTATCATGTTTTTTCTTTCTCTTCCTTTTCACTTCTGTGTATGTGTGCTTGTCAGAACTTGTCAGTCACTTTTAATGTGTGTGTGTGTGTGTGTGTGTGTGTGTGTGCGCGTGCATCTCTCTCTATCTTCTATTTTTTTTTCTGTGAACACTTTGGAAATATCTGTCTTTCCCAAATGCCCATCTAGATTATCTCAACATATATGTGTATTTCAGCGTATGTTGTGTGTGGTGTCTGTTTGCATTACCTCCATAACGTCATAGTGTGTATTCTTCTTGCCAGCGGACTGTTCGGGTCCCATCCACCGGAGCCGGGGGTCGACACGGCGACCGGCAGACATCCCGCCCATCGATCCTGCCGTCCTATTGGACCTCCAGAGACACACCCAGGAAGTGGCGCACAGTGTGGAGATGATGATGCGCAGCCTCAACGGAACCATCCAGAATGTGAGTTTTGAGAATGTACACACACTGGCCCAAACACACACACACACACACACACACACACACACACAAAGTGAATTGAGAATAATATGGGCTGTGAGACGTGATGTACTCTAGATTCCCGGTTTGTTTTGAATAAACAGAAGAAGAAGAACTGGGTAGTTAGCGTGAGCAGTGATCGTCACCATGGCTGAACAGATAAAGGGTAGATGATTCATTTCATTATTTCAGTGAATCTGTCATTTATGTTAGAAGAGATTAATCTTTCTGTTTGATTGTTATTTTATTATATTTTATTTTTTTCAATTTAGGGAACATCAGATTTTCCCCAATTTGATCTAATTGATGAAATGATGCAATTTGTGCTGCACATCCTAATGCCTTTATCACTTCACTGCCACTGTATTTTGATGACGTCAATGCGCGCACACACACCAACACCCACACACACACACACAGTTATCTTTTACTGTCACTCACAATGCCTTCTTTCATGCTCTCACTCTGACACATTCCTCGCCCTTTTTACATTTCCGCTTGCGTCTCTCTCTCTCTCTCTCTCTCTCTCTCTCTCTCCATCCAGATGACAGCTCTGAGTGTTGGCTACATTCAGACCTACAGAGACTCAGTGGACAGCTTGGGAGAGTCTGTGGACATGAGCATAAAGGTGACAGACTGTGTGTTTTTCTGTTTAAACCTTAAAAAAAATTATGCAGTGAAGCTCTGCTGGGCTTGCTCCTTTCCATGCACACTAATAATTCAGTCTTAACCTAATTAAGGCAATACTCCAACTATTGAAATAATCATGTAAATACCTTTATCTGATTATCTTAACCTGGGGTAAGGTCACAGTCAGCATAAACATAACCCAGTTAACGCAGGAAGATTTCTGCCCAGTGTTTTGATTCATGTAGAAATTACAACCAAAATCAAAAATATGATCAAGTTATGATGTTGAGGAAACCCTTTTTATTATCTCATGATAATAAAATAAGTAAATTGTGATCAGTTTCATTATTGGGTCCAATTTCATATTTGCAAATGAGCTTTTTTGTCGAAGTTGTTCATTACCCCTCCTATATTTCTTCTTGTGTAGGGAATGTACACGCTGATGGCTCGCTGCGAGGAGCTGGACCGCTCCATGCAGCCCATACACACCCTGGCTGCTCAGATCCGCGACATCAAACGCACCCTCGATGCCCTGGAAGCTATCTGCAAGTAACCCCGCCTGTGTGGAACTAATAGCACATCCCAGCTGCAAAGATATAACATCAAGCGCATTTTTGAACACCCCGGAGGCCGAAGTTACCCCCACCCCTCCGCAGGTATCACACACACAAGGCAACAAAGATAAGGCGCACCCTGGATACTTCTGGAGTCATTGCTACTAATCATGCTGGATGATTGGCGCTTAAAATCCCTCCCTTTCGACATCTAGCCAACCAATAACGTTTGAGGAAGACCCTGTTTGTGTTGTAAGATCTTAAATGAGCGGCGTGTGATTTGTTATCGGGGCGCACCTTCAAAACCAACCAGTCCTACTTCGTGTAATGGAGTTCTCCCAGACAGATTAACTTATTTGGAGACACTTGCTCAAGTGCCCTGAATGTGCACACACACACACACACACACACACACACACACACACAGAGATCTTTGAAGTTGCGCAGATAGACGCCCTACCCCACCTCCCCTCTCTTTCCCACTTTACAGCCTAAGCAGACTGCTGAGAGACTGTTGTTCTCCGTCCAGCCCACTTGGTTCAGATTGCACTAACCTTTCCTCCCCACATGGGGGCGATCTCTCTCTCTCTCTCTCTCTCTGTCTGTGGAGAGGCCTGTTTGAATTGCTGAGAAGACTGACTCTTGCACAGGAACATGAAGTCTGTTTTTTAACCTTATGCAACCAAGATCTGATTCTTTAATTGCAGGCTAAATGTGGGGAGCATCATGTCTGTCTGAATTATTATTTTGTTTTATATTTATTTATTCCGTTTCTGAGCATGCCTGCTTTATCAGCAACACTCGTACCGTTCCACATATTCAAAACTGGGAATTGACCACTGCAACTTTTTTTTTCTTTACTGTTGACCAATGAGCAGCCCCACTGGAGCAGATGGATGGTAAGTGCTTTGCTCAAAGGCACTCCGGTGGTGGTTATTGAGGGAGGGAGGGCATTCACTTTCCCTGCTCAGATTCTCTCAAACTTTCTGGAGATTTCATACTGGCAACCCTCCTGTCACAGGCCTGCTCCTCTAAACTTTTAGGCGACCACCAGCCATGTGTCATGTGGATTAAAAGTCTAATTTCCTGCCTTTGTGTAAATGCAACCTATGTTGTTAAAAACATACCTGGAGCTAAAAAAAAAAAAAAGTCATGTTATGTAGCCTATTCACTGACTTAAAATACTTGAAGAGCTTCAGACGTTTATAATTTGACTTTTGCCAGACTCTAAAATGGCAACAAAACTGAAATACAACATGCCAGGTGGATAAATCAAGTCCATCTGAAGATTTTTTTTTTTCAGTGACCTGAACCCAACTCGTTTACGTTACCAGGCATGTAAAGTAGCTAACAGACATGTGAGGCTGCCGCTGAGGGTTCGCTTTGGTTCAGTTTCAACTTGGCCATCTCAAGGAGTGATTAGGCTATGTCTTTTATGTGAAGAGTTCTATTCCAAAACATTGCATATTCATCTTGGGCGAAAAATATCAATACTACAATCTCAATATCAAATATCTAAAATGTTCCATTCTCTAAAAAAAAAAAAATTAAGTTACCTATTAATCTACCTGGAGTTTAATTTTCACGCCGTCTCTCATTTTTAACTGTAGATAACATTCTTGTGAAACGGTGGATATCTTATTTTGGAACAAAATTCTTCATTAATTCTGGATTGAGGACATTTGATTTTTGACTCTTGGAAAAAATAAAAAAAAATTTTAAAAATGCCTGTAAATGAAATGATCAATTTAGGCTTGCTTCTGAATTTACCGGACTGAAGCTGAAATTAACCTTAAATCCTGTTATGAACATGTGCTGTTAAGAGAGCAGCAGCAGTGCGTTGTGTCTGGTGTTTGCATGACGTTTGACCAACAAAAAAAAAACAACCATTAAGAAGGCTGCGCAACATGGCCCAGGTGTTTTATTTTATTTTTATTTTTTTCAGGAATGGAAAAGATGCGTCACTTTCATCCAGCCAGTGAGAATTGACTCTGGGCTAATTTTATTACAGGACACTGCTGATGGATTTGAACTAATGTGGGTAGCCTATCAGGTTCAGTTGACTTTAAAGTGAGTATTTATTAATTAACTAAATGGCGAGTGTCTGATGGCGGCAGCAGGCACAGTGTAGCTTGGCTGTTGCATACCAACCAAAAGCCATTTGCTCTCATGGAGCATTATACTGTATTTAATGAGGAGACTGTGGTACTTTTGTCATTGCACTGGTGGACAGCTTTGTAGTAGTTCATAGTACTAGATTTTAGTACTATTACTTGTATATGTACCTATTACTAATGGGTTGGCAATATTCCTGAGTCTTATGGCTTGACCGATGGTGGGATTGTGATGGCTTTTGGTAATTTGGACACTTCAGCTGAACACCCGACGCTCTGAACCTTTATTTTTGAGGTTTTCTGCCGATGAAGTGCTCAAGGTTAAAGCCGAAAAAGTTGAATTCCCCTCAGCCTTGGATTTGGACATTTCATCCACAATACATAACCGGAACGATGCAGCAGACGGAGTCGGTGCACATTTTAACCTTGTCTGAAACGTTTGATGCTCGCCCATTCTTTCAGTTTAAGTTATGTCTTTGGAAGTGGATCTTGGAGCTTTGGCCGCGTTGTGAATCTGCACTGTCCAAACTCTATTTGTATGACATTGCATCTGTCAATATGTTGTCAAAACGGAGGGAAAAAGACCATTATTTTATTGGTTTGTGGAAAAAACCTTGGAGTGCATTCAGTGTAAAATCCACTCTGTCTCTTATTCACTTTCCTTGACCTCACTAGCAAAACTCTGTGACAGCTGTCAGGAAAAAAATGAAAGAGAAGAGGAAAAGGTTGTCAATGAGGCATAATTTAAGAAACTGTTAAAGGATGCCTTAGGTCCTCCCATGCCCAACTAATGAGCCCAGGTCCCCTTGGTGATAGTGAACTTTACTCAAAGTTTTCCACGGCTAAAAATGTACAAGCACCCATAACTCAGCATACATTAAACTTCGACAAAAGTGTCCGCAGACTGGCTGGGGGGGTTGGAGGGTTTTGGTGGTTAGGAGGCATGCTTGATTTGAAAGAGAAGAGGAAATGGCATTTTCTTGTTCGTTATATAAATATATAAATATGAAATGATTAATTTTCTGTGGTACAATCAAATGCACCTGTGTACATATGATCTCTTTCTGTAACTAAAAAAAAAAAAAAAGATTTAGCTACCCTTCGTCTTGAGTGTATATTTTAATGAAAAATAACAAATAAATTTACACAAGCTGCAAAAGAAGAGATTTCAGTCTGTTTGTACAATTTGTTCTGCTTCAAGACGTTTTTGTTTTTGTATAACTTGGAAGCGTGAAAGCAGGCAGAAGGAAGTAGAAGCAGATATAAACAACATGGAGGTAAAAAAAAATCTTGCTGCAACTACATGAAATTCACACAGCTGTCTAATACTTTGAATGAACAGATGTTGCATCAATAACAGACATTTACTTCATTCACATTCACTTTTAACCTCATTGTGAGAGCCTTGGTTTCACACAGGTCTGACCAGTGTTGAATTGTCCAATTTGATAAAGACTCAGACAGTGAGCACTAGTGACTCGAGTAGGGTTGTACTAGAATTTGACCAATAAGGGTTTTGAAGGCTGATATTGGGATTTTACACTGGTATTCAACATCAATTTTCATTCCAAAAAGAACCCAAAGACTGACAAGAATTCAGCGTTTCCCCCCAAAATTGTATTCTTGGCAGGATGGGAAAGCCTTTGAAACAACATTTAGACCATGCAACAGTAAGACTCTCAACAGAAACTCTTACAAATGAAATACTTTTAGGGTTAGCGGCTCTTTAAGGCAGAGAGGCCCATCGCATCTGTTCAATAGTAGGGGCAAAAGTCCTTCATACATTAGGCCTTTAAATGAAAAATTTATTTATAGGAAATATTGGAAATGAAATTAATAAAATGTGCAAAGAGAATAAAATGCCTCCTTATTTATGTAACATCTTGTCTCAGTCTGGGTAAGTCGGAAAAAGGGTATTTTGCCCAAAACGTTGGAGTATTCCTTTAAAGGTCTAAGCATAGCAGGCAGCAACAGAAACAATGTCAGTATTGGGGTGCTGAGAAGTATTTGTGCCATGATCCTTTGGTACTTCCAGTGAAACCCTGGGACGTCCCATGCTAGGTGTTTTTTTGTGATTCCCTCAAAGGAGAAATTTGTCTCTTTGTTTTTTTTTTGCAACCCTCCACAGGGAGGTCAGAGGTCAGGCTGAAGTGCAGAACAGCCCCCCTGCAGTTGGCAGGGACTCAGTGTCTTGCTCAAGGACACTTCAGTAGATGTTTAAGCCAGTTCACGCTTTAAGTGTCCAGATAAAGGCCTCCAGCTACCAGCACCAGCAGCACAGTCAGTATGGGGGTACTCAGTGGGTTTGTACCATGGTCCCTGGGTACCTCGAGGGAAGCCTTTGGACTCGCTGTGCCACTCGTCATGCTTCCCCCTAATTCAGTCACAGAGGCACTCTTTGATGTCGGAGCTCTTGTAGGCCCCATCACATCGCCAGCTTCTCCAGCTCCCGCTCCCCCAACGGAGGCTCCGTCTTTGGGGGACTGCTGGTCGGAGATGCCGCCGTCTGAAGTCTTGAACCACTGGCACTGGAAGTCTTTCTTCCACATCTCAGCTGGGTCTGGTTCAGCGGGTTTGGCAGCTGCGTCTGGCTGATCTGTGGCTTTTGCTGCCTCTGCCTGAGAGAGAATCGTAAAACAGCAAACAACTTTAATCTTCACTGAAACCATTAAGAGTCTCATAAGTTGCTCTGAAAACTGAACATTATATATCACCCCATGGTAATGCACAAAGCTGGAATAAATTTTATTGAAATGTATTCATCAATTTTTAATGAGAAAAGGTTTAATTGCCTTATTTGACATAAACAAGAGGGTCAGATAAATGGCTGAAATGTAAATGCACATGTAGATGTTGTACAATTTGCTGTAAATACAAAGATGCATACTGTATTATACTGTTCATATAAATAATACTAAAGCCCCATCAAATGATCTTATCATTCACTTCAAAATTCTAAGTTCTTCTGAAAAAATCTAATAAAAAATGTGTTGAGATAGTGAAGTGGTTCAGTCTCCCTCCTGCTCACTGGTGTAGGATCTTTCTTTCTTGTGCCTCAAGTACTCTTCCTCTCTACTTTCCTCCTGTCTAAATAAAGAATAAAATACTAAAGGTAATTTGACTCCCTACTATTATTTTGTGATTGTCTTTATTGATCCTGATTCAAAATGAGTTGTTCTTTTCCAGCAGTTTCTCCTTATATTTGAGGAATTTAAAAGCGCTAGTGAGTTTAAATTAAATCCAAGGGTAAGACAAACATTTTTGAGTTAGTATTCTTATTTTCATTATAATTGGCTGAAAAAGAAAAACACATAAAAAGACACTTATTTTTCTGTCACCTTCTCTGTCACCTCGGACGCGGGCGGGAGGTGAAGATAGGCGAAGCTCTCTGGGTTTTGACGGACGCAGCGACCCCGACCCTGGCACAGAGCGGCCGAGCAGAGGCGAGTTGCCGTGGTTACGTTGCTAGAGTACGGTCCCAGGACCTGACGGACAAACTGTGCCAGATCTGAGCACTCTCTCTGCAAAATGGATAAGCAAACATTAAAATTTTCTTTATTGAACAAGTTACCACCAAGTTTTGGTTTTTTGTCAGAT
>OMKZ01054928.1:0-17059 GCA_900302535.1 Neoniphon sammara | reverse complement strand
GTTTTTTGTCAGATATTTACACAAATTGTTTTTGTTTTTTTGTGATTTGAGAAAATGTTTGGTAACGGTAGGTGGGTTGGCGGGTGGGTTTATGCACTTTACTGCATGCTTATACAAATTTAGAATTGCATACCTCTGTTTTTGTCTCTTCTTTTTCCCAAATGACAACGCCTGCTGTTCCCATGGCTGCGCTCTCTCCTATCGTGTTCACAAGGTCTGTCTGGAGGAAGAACACACAAATAATCTCTAATACAAAATAAAGTCTCAGATCAGTCGTTTATTTTTGCTTTGTTCATGCGGGCAAACTTTGCTGAGCTTGCAGGCTCTTTTTCGGCCTTGTCCTGCTTCAGATTTAAACCGTCACACTGAACTTGGCAGCACTCTCATCTGGAAGCTGCCCAGTGTAAGTATAATCTTCTCTTTTGGACACTGAGCAAGTCCTGTAGCAGCTGGGGGTTAAGTGCCTTGCTCAAGGGCATCTAGACAGAAGTTGTTGAGGGGAAGGAAAGGAGAATGTAACTCTTTCATCAGTCTCTTTATTTGTTTATTTTTTTTCCAGCCACTCGAGGGATTACAACTTCCGATGCTCCAATTGCAACCCCGGTTCTCTCATTTTTGAGTGTGCACTTTTAAACATCAATTTATCATTGTCAAATTGATTGTTATACTTTCATTTCAATGAGAACATGGCTGAGACAGTTGTAGCCTCTATCTCACCCCAGTTGTATTGTTAGTGCTCGTGTTTCTCAAAATTAAGGCCACATTTCCCATAAATCCTGTTGCATCCTGTCACCTTCCTGTCACTGTCATCTTCAAATGCTTTTTCTTGCTTTAATGAAGAGAATGAACTTGTTTGAAGCAATGTTTCAGCCTGTTAGTCCTTCCACTATCTGCAGTAGCAAAAACCTCTTGTTTCGTGCTGTAAAGCAGTCCAGCAGATATCACATGAAACCCAACCCGATGGCACATGATGTAAAATGCGAACATAGAGGTCAGTAGAGGCAGACTTTTTGAAGTTATTGTAGTAACGATTTCTTGATGTGAAAATGCTACTTGCACTTTTAAGCTACCACTGTCCTTCCTCTCCTGTGGTTCTGACATATTCACACTTCTCTGATCCTGTCCAGCACTTCCGAGATTAAATCTCAATGCGTCCAGGTTGAATTGTGTTGGTATACTCACCTGCGACAGAAAAGTATTGGTGGAGGCGTAGACGCTCTTGACCATTGGGAACACAGGTAGATCATACGCTGTCTCTGCCAGAGCTGCCACTCTCAGAGCTTCTCTGATCTGATTGGACAAATAAAGCCTGGCTCCAGGCGTCCCACCCTATAGAAAGATTGACAGATTGTACAAATTGTTAGACAGTGACCAGGTAAAACACAATTATTTATTACTAGTGGAATTATGTCACTAATTTGATTTACAGTGAAGGAAGGTGAGTAAGGCACAGACAGCAGGTATTAATACAACAGATTAGTCAACTATAACCTGAAGTGTGGCATACAAACACCAATATGAACACAAACTTGAAAACAAAGCCTTTTCTCTTAAAAGACCCAATTTCATTACTTACATTAGTTTTATACTACTTACTATGATATGTACAATGGACATCATAAAGGGTTAAGTCAACCTTTAAAGCTGGAAGCAATAGAAAACAGCAAGAGATGAGTCGGGTTTACCGTTCAACACATCTCTGCACACAAACAAAACTGGTGTGAACTGGCTTTGACGGTTTTTGCAACTTTTTCTCAACCTTACCGATAAACTATCTTTGGCATTTCTCATTTCAGTGGACTTTCAGTGTTGCACTGAACTGAAAAGGTGAAAGAATGATCAGTTTGAATTGGATGCAGTTGGGAGTTGCTCTTTTGCAGTCCAGTGGATGTTTGCCTGTGCTTTGCTCAGGGGAAAACACCTTTTGAGCCTGAGTGTGATATTGTAACTTTCTGTGACATACACTCTCTCCACAAAGGGATTCTTGCCTCCCTATTTTTGCTCCTGTTTGAATTTGACCTGGTATTATGAAGACATAAACTTAAAAAAAACAATTTGCAGAAAATTCCTTTAGAGGGCGGTCTTATTGCCAAATTTGCCACACTTCATATTCAGATTTGTCTCTCAGATTTGCAGGCTTAGTTTATATGTCCAAACAAATGATAAAAAAAAGAAAGAAAGAAGGACACATGCAACATCTGCAGGTGAGACAAAGTAAACTGAGGGAGTTTATAAAAATGTCTCATTCCAAAATAAAATGGGAAAAGAAGCAAAATGATAAACAGGGACGTGGTTGAAGTGGACACAGAAAGGGAGTAGCATCAAACTTGAAACAGAGGAGCATGACACAAAAACAACAAAACTGATAACAATTGGGAGGGAAAAATTATTAAAATAGCCCCGAGTAAGTTAAGTGTTTATATGTATGTGTGTGGGGGCTTGTTTTTCTACTCGTGAGGGCCAACTATTGAGAAACTACCCATTCTGTGAGGACATTTGAAGTTATGAGGACATTTAGAATGGTCAACACAAAGGAAAACACAAATTGTTTCTTATTGGTTAAGGTTATAATTAAGGTTACGATTAGGGTTGGGTTGAGGTAAGGGTCAGAGTAAGGCATTAGTTGGCTGTGGTTAAGATTAGGGACGGCTGTAGAGAATGAATGGATGTCAGTGTAATGTCCCCACAAAGGTGTGTGTGTGTGTGTGTAAGTATCTCTACCTGCAGCTTCTCAAGGGTGAGGAGGGGGAAGAGGGCGGAGCATCGTTTCCATAGCCACACCAGCTCGTCGTTCAGGGCCATCTCTGCAGCAGGACACCGGCCCGTGTAATTGGCTAACAGGGTTTGTGAGGGATCGCCGTTGTAGCAGCTTGGGTAAGGGGAGATGCCCCATAATGCTTTGGGCCTTAACCTTGTGACCTCCCGTAGAGTCTCTATCATTATTGACTGGGCTGCTGACTCGAAGTCCACCTGTGATGAACATCAGTAACATCACTGTTAAGGTTAATCCAGGAATTTGTGAGTTTATGATCGCAATAAATAATGCAAATAACGCCAATTTTCACTATTTATGAGTAAAAAATACTGAACACTCGAACTGCAAATTACATCAAATTTTTTTGAGAGAACTCCATGCAAAGGAAAGCATTTTTGTTGCAGTAATGTTACAGAAATTCAAATCCTGAAAGGACTGTTTATTCTATATTTGTCTCTCAGTTAGCTTACACTGTAGTGGCTGGTAATTCTCCTGTGGTCCAAAATATCATTATGTGATTATGTGAAAAGATAGATAATTAAAGAATAATTACTTTTTTTGTCTTAAGTTGGAGTGGGTCTTTGGCCTGACAGCACTCAGACACTGGTAAACAGAAGCCAAATGTAACCACTCAGTTCTCAGTATAATTGAAATAGAATCAAAGGAGCAGAAGCGACATGCTTTGAATTTTAGCCAAAATCAACCTCATTTAGCACAAAACAAAGTGTCTGAGTTCAACTAAAGTAATTAGAATATGAATAATGAACATCCCTCTTTCTGATTGTGGTATTTCCTTTCATTTCCTATCCTCCTTCCTCCTTTCCTCCCTTCTACCATACTGATTCCCTTTTTCCTTTCTGACATTTCTTCCTTTTGCACCTTGAAATGGTGCTACAGTTTGCATTTGTAAACATCAAAATATTAACAATTCAGATACTTTGGCGTAATAACCATAAGCAAATAACACTGTGGTTGGGGCAGGTTGACAGTTGTATTCACAGTGCTTGAATGGAGCACTCTTTTGCTGTGGTCATTTGGCTAGTACCACATAAAATGGTGTTTATGGTTAGTTGCTATGTTGTACGGAAATTGGTAGGGCGGTAAAGTGTGTTAGACTTGCTTCAAAACTGTGCTGATGATGATATGACTGCAGCCTAAAAACAGAAATTAATAAAAAACAAAAAACAAAAAAACAAAACAAAAAAAACAAAAACAACATATGAATCTGTGTGTCCTGGTGTGTTACACAAGCGCTTAGACGACTGGCAGGACTCAACTAAAATCTGACATTAGAAATGAGGTTAACATAACATTAACTAAGACTGTACTAACTGCTAAGTCCTCCAGTCAGTACCTGCAAACTAGCAACCTAGCTGTTAAGCATCATTAGCACCTTAAATCCTCTAAACTGCCAATAAGCCTGACTTAAGTGGAGAACAAAAGTGTTTGTTAATTTTAAACGGCTAACTGACACCGACTGAAACAGAGATTAACTCAGCTATAACAACCAACTATAAACACTTCAACTCACCACGCAAAAATGTCAAAACCTTTGATCTAACCTTCTTGAAAAAGACAGCAGCAGCTGGTAAAAGACCACCACCTAGTGGTGACATAAGTAATAACTTAATTCCAGACACTTTTTCTTCTCTTCTTTCATTGCTGTTTTTACCATTTTTTCACCCTCTCCCTCTCTCCAGTTTCCCACTCTCTCCATGCTCCCTCCTGCTCATTTGTCACCACTTCCTTCCGTCCTTTTCATCCTTCACATTTTTTGACTATTCCCTTCTTTCTCATTATTTCCCTCCTTTCCCTTCCTTTCTTTATTACATCAGTCCATTTCCCACCTCTTTCCCTCCCTTCTCACCTGTGACCACTTCTCCATCTCTTCAGGGCCCCAGTCAGGAAAAAAAGCCCTAAGCGAGGCCCTCGATGCCTCCAGATACATCGCCTGTTTCTCTCGGTTCCTCGCCCACTGGGGGACCCACTCCGCCCAGCGCAGCACCCCCAGCCCCAGGTACCTCGGGGCAGGTAGTGCTGCAACCAAGTCCTCCCCAACCTTCTGAAGGTGGCTTTCCAGCCGTGTGTTCTGTGGCAGCCCCCCGTTGATCGGCGTGCCTTGGCCTACAAAGTACGGGTAGTTCCCCAATGAGTCCTCATAAAATACAGCTACACGCCCTTCTCGTTCCATCCCGAAAGATGCAGGATCGGGTCGGCCAGAGCAGGAAGAATCAGGGATGCCCCAGAAGATGATAAAAGGTTGGCCAGACAGGAGAGGGGCGCGGGCGGGCTGAGGGGGACCGGCCAGGCCTGGACGAGGGACGGTGAAGAGTAGGAGGAGGAGGGTCAGATAAACTGGAAGCTGAAGGGTGGTTGATGTAAAAGTTCTGGCCAATGTATAAGTCCTAAAATCGCAAGGCTTGGTTTTTGGTCCTGGCTTCGTTTCTGGACTTGATTGTGGCTCGGTCCACGCCATTGGAGCAGCCACCTCGCTGTCTGTCACTCCTTCAGGCCTTCGCAGCCAATCATGTTCCTGCAAAACACACAGCGTCTATCAGCATGAAGCACTGAGTGTGTTAAAAAGAAGGTCAAAACATTATTCCATTTGTTATTCAGAAACATACATTTAACATGGCAATCAGTGGTGTTAATATGATCCAAAACGCTGTTTAATACTAATACAAGAAACTTTTACTTACTTACAAGCATTAATACCACAATTAGTTATATATCCATATAATACAGACACTACAACTTCAAAGTACCACTTTTTGCTTGCCTAACTCCTCGAATCCTTATTTTTATTTACCTTCCCATTACCCGAGTTGCTCTCCGTTTTGTCAAGTCCACATCTCAGTTGTTTCAAGACTTAAAATCCTTCCATAAACCTCCCCTATAAGTGGATTGAGTGAAATTAATAAGGGATCATAGATTTCGCCTGGATTCACTTGGTCAGTCAGTTTCAACGAACAAGCTGGTGTTGTTATTATATTGTGTGCTCACTGTACACAGTACTAATGTAGGATAGATGGCAGGGTGCGGGCACCAATACAATGACTCTCACTCTACATGTTTTGATACTTGCACTCATTTAAAAATAATCCTAGTAAATTAACATGTTTAGCAAGCAGCAGGCATGCAGAAAGCGATGAGTCAGAGCTGCACCAACTGAGCGGCCGCCTCAGCTCTTGTTGCCAAGGTGCAAAAGATGAATACAACAGGTAGTTTGAGCCAAGCAGCAGTCTTCACAGGGAGCAAGTTCATTATCTTTCTTGTTTCTCTTGGTTTTATTTATTCTTTTATCCATACCTCTTTGAAGAGAACCTTTCAGTCGGTACAAATACATTTATAACTGCAGTTTAAAAGCCATAATGTGAGTGAGAGTGTACCTTTAATCACAGTAAGGAACAGAAAATAGCCATTTCCAAACAGAGCAACTAAGCTCTATGTGGGCAAGTCTTGATTCGATATCAAAAGCATAAACTTTGGCACAATGTGCTAAAATAAACCTTTTTGCTGTGGAGTCAAATGGATTTCAAATTAAAAGATTAGTGTAAGGCACAAGAAGTGACTGGTAGCTATTGATTAAACCCTAAGCCAGTTTTGAGCTTTCTATCCAAAATTTATACTTTTGACTCTGAGTTGAGGCTGAATTTGTCAGCGTACCCTCAATTGATTAAATGTCAGATGTAATCAATTTAGTCACACTTTTCTTGCTGCATTGCCGCTGCATTATTGCACTATTCCCAAGAGTAATGGTTTGGAAAATCCATACAAATGCAGGAATGCTGCAGGGTAGAAAACATAAGTATGAAAAGCTCAGTTACAGGCTGTTGTTTAAAGGGGTGTTCAGTAATTTGTGAACTTTACAGGACAAGTAGAAATTGAAATAGCAGGAGAAGTTTCCCCCTCGTAATCCCAATAAAGTGTCATTTTTACAACATAGACGAATAAGCAAGCTAATTAGATGAGAGATCCCATATAAATGTCTAGTGAAGAGGTAATATCACCGTGCTAAAGACTAGAAAAATAATACTGCTTTTTCATTTCCCTTTGTATTTTGAGACTGAGGCTTTTTAGCCTTTGTAGCTGAAATGTCTTGTGGTGCTGGGAGTGTTGACGTTCCTCAGGGAATATCTTTTTGCCTCAAAGCAGAGTACGAGCCAGCGAGTGATTTTTGAAAGGCAGAAATCTCAACGCTTGGCAAAGTAATTGTTGAGTCATTGGTATTGATCAACAAGCCCATCAGCCCCCCCTGCAGATACATTATGGTGATTTGGGCAGTGAAAACCTTTCTTGGTTCCCTGTTAATTTAAGAGACTGTCATTTAACTTAGTACCACTGTCACGTTTGTCCTGCTGTTCCCTCACAATTAACTTCAAGAGTCACATTTTAATTTCCATTCAGTGCTGTGAGACTGACACATGGCCCTTAGCTCCTCCAGCCATGTTAGAGGACCACAGTGTGACTCACCCAGACAGCCAATTAGGATAATGATGAGTAAAGAACTAATGCACGTCATCAGTACAATACAGCCGAGACAGACACAAGGCAGATGGATAGATAGATGAAGGGGGCAGGCGAGGTAAAATAGGGGGCATATACAGGCAGACAAGCCCTTAGGAGACTGGCACTGCTCAGGCTTCATGTTCAAGACTGTTCCAGCAGATGAAACCTCTTGTTTGGTTAATTTGCAGAGTGACACAAAACATAGAAGTGGAGTGACAAGAATGACATGTTGTAGTTTGTAGTGAAGGAAAATAACTAATAATCCTAAATGGGAAGATATCCTTAATATACAGCCTACCTCAACTTTTAGGAGTAAAGTAAGCAAAAAATATTACCTCTGTCACCCGCATGTTAAATTTGAATAAATCTTATTCTAGTGATGTTTGACACACAAACAGCTTTCTACAGAATGGGAACATGGCTGTTTTGTTGGGTTGAACATGTTACAATTCGGCTTAAAACTGTACTTAAAATTGGAAATGCATAACTGCACAAGAAAAATATTTCAAGCGATCATTAAAAACATTTCAGTTCTTTTTAGATTTTTACTTTATGTACTGATATACCAAGGTTAATGTCCATTCTTTTGAGTGGTATTATTCAACTAGCATTGTCAGAAGTAAGAAAACTGAATGTTTAGCATTAAAAGGTTGTTTTTGGTTTTTATTACATTGCTTGTAGATTAATACATTTTTAAAAAATGAAATATTCAGTCAGTTTAGCTGATGTAGCCAGGCTATTCCAGGCAAGTAAAATGATTTTCATCCATGCTTCAGTGATTTTTGGCTGTGCACACACTCACATTGCCCTCTACTTTTACTTCCTATGGTTAGTCACTTTATTATTTTTCATATTCATGTAAGTTTTTCCAATCTTCTAAAACTGCTCAAGTTAGCCACATAACGTGTAGCTTTAAAGCTGATGTAAGGTCTAACTTTCTCCCTCTTGAGATAATGCTAGTTGCCTACTACTCAGCATAGTGCAGGCTATGCTAAAATGTTAGCATGAAGCACCACAGCCAATGATCCACCGGTGACACTTGGATTATTCTGGTGTCTTTATTCTCAGCATTTACTGGGTAAATTGACCAGTGAGCCAGCCCCTACAAACGTTGTGTATTCTTGATGTCTTGATGTTAAGTAAATGCACTATAACCTACAGTACCACATCTAGTCTTTATGGTTTATTATTTTCATACTGACTACATTAACGATTAACCGGTCTTTACTGCATAGTTTCCCATTCTTCTGGCTTTAACGAGGGGTCATAACAAGGAAAATGGCATTGTCATTAATGTGACAGCCTAACATTTTAAATTTTCACCAGGTGCTTGTCACATTTTGGAAGAAAGAAGTCTGGCAATTGCTTGTTAGCACTGGCAACATACCTCATTTGAAACCCGAGGAGCACAGATAGCTGCTCGCTCGCTAACGAGCCATTTAAGGGAGACGGAGGGGAAAATGTTCCACAATGTGAGGACTGTCTACTGGAGAAAAATAACTAACTGCAATTCAAAATGTCAAGGGATTTCTTTAACATGAAAAACACTGTGTGTAAAAACTTGAGCGTTTAGGAGGGAAAGGATTGGAAAGCATCACCGCTCTTGCCCTCCTGCTAAATTTGAACAAATCCTGTTCTGAAGAAGTCTGACACGTGATCTGCCTTTTCCAGCATGTGAGTTGGCCTCTTTTATTATGACTGCCATGACTTCAAAGTGCATTGAAACTGTGTGTTAAAACTGTAATTACATGAGAAAAGGTACACTGACCCCATGATTTTAACTAGGATGCTTTAGTTTATGTAAGCAATGATGAAACATGGATGTGAAATGATAGAAACTGAAAAAAAGCGATAATAAAAGCACAGAAAAAAGCAATGCAAATTAGTAATTTATGCTTATGACATAAAAAAGAAGCCCTATAGGGTTATTAAAGCATCTCACCTCAAAATAACAGTGGCATTATAACTCAGATTTAAATAAGGCGTAGGTTTATATCTTACAGATAAAAGCCTTTTGACTAATTGTAATACATTTGCAGTGATACGGATTAATGTGCAAATCAGCATATGAAAATAAAGCATTAATCAAACGTGGAGATGCTGGTTGGAATTAATTTCAGCACTTTAACAGGGATCTGTGGTGAGAAACACAAAAAAAAAATCTCCATAAACCTCAACCAAAAGGGTTTCTAGCATGGTTGTGAAGGTTTACCTTCAAAATGTATTCCATCACAGATTACTGATTACCTTCTTAAAACTGTAATTTGTCATTTAATCCCAGCTCATTTCAGGAATTCAGCTGACACTCTTACCCAGAGCGATTTAATATGATTGTGACAGTACAGTAAGCTTCAGCTCCCAGATGACCAACATTGCAGCTACTAATGCTAAGAGGGTCAAAGGTCACAAAGTCCCATGGAGGACTTACAATAAGACTGTGGCTCTAAAACTGACATGTAACGTGTAAAGGAGAAGTGCTGGGAGAAGGAAGAATAAATGTTAAAGAGGAATTTTCTTGTATAAATAATCCTAAATCTGTTGAATATAAAGTGAGTTAATCTGTTTTTACTTATTGCACCTGCACAAGCTTATGTTTATTTTATGTATTCATCATCGTTTTATCATTTTAAAAATAAACTGCAGTCGACACTACAGTAAATGTTAAGGCGTTTCTCACGCTCCTAAAAATCTGAACAGTGTTACTGTGATCACCCACTATGACTAAACATTTGTACCTGTTATTTCAAGTGATGTAAACTCTTTGTCTGTAAAATCTAATATAAATTGGCTTTTTCCCACTTCAGTGTGTTTAATCCAACAAGTCATCACCTTCCTTTTCAAAAGTATCTGTAATCTGACTGTTACCCTTTTTATTCCAGGTGCTGTAATCCTGTCACATGTAAGTCTTTACTCGACAACGCTGCCCAGTAGTAGTGAATGGTAAACGTGATAACTGGCTAATCTGTTCAGACTAATCCCCTGGTCTGTGTTTACGAGTGTGTCTGCAGAGACGCTGATCCCAGCCCACCTCCTCTGGGTCAGAGGGGAGACACACACAGCCTCACGCTGATAAATAACCTTTTCATGTATTCACGCCGTGAAATATCACCAACATGTTGAGCTAATTGAAATGGCAGCGCTGCCTATTTACATGAGGAAACACTGGTAGCACTCTTTGAAAGAAACAAACTTGAACAGTATTGTGTTAATTGCTGCTGTAATTGTTGCTGTATTGCACTGCAGGGCACGTCTGCATCGTCTGCATCATCTAGAAATGTTGCCTGTGATTACTGGACTGCTTAGGAAGAAGAGTCTTAAACAGCCACTGGATTGTTCATTATTGAGATCATATTTTGCCTTTTTATCTACTGTAGTTTCATAAATGGTTCAAAAATGCATGAAAAGCAACTATAAATAGTTAATTTAGATACTCTTATATTGGCTGCATTAGGTACATCAAGCACAAAATTAGCTAAAAAAAATCTCAATGGCCTTAGCCTCAAAACAACATCTTAATATGGAAAACACTTTATTTTAACTATGTAGATATGCCCAGCAATAACTGGTGATTTGCTGCTGGTATTTTTTATCACTTCAATTTTGTGGGGCAGTTTTCATGAAAAACAGCAAATAAATAAATAAATAAAACTACTTTTCCGCGACAGGCAGTACATAGTATTTATTGGGATTCTTTTATAATCCCATGCAAATGAACAACTATTAAGTTATTCATCAGAAACAAATAAGAAAATGTATTCCGACCACCCACTGATGTTTAATTCAGCCAATGGGATTATTTCTGCCTCTGAAGCAGCTCTGCTTCCAGGAAATGTGTGCATAACTAATACGTTAATCTCTGTGTGCCTTCCTGTGTGATTTAAAATATTGCGTTGAAAATGGCATAATGGTTACATTTAGACATTGCATGTTCATTCTTTATTTTTGCCCCCAGTATTTTGGTCTGTGATATTTATAGAATAGGAAGTGGGTTAATCCTGCGCTAATTTTCCCACAGGCCTGGATGGACTGTTCTTAGTGTTTCCCCAGACGGACCAGCCAACAAAAACTGTCCAGGAATACCTCAGATTTACAACGCAGCTCAGCGCTTCATTAGCGGAAAGTGTTTGTGTTTCCAGAAAGTCCACTTTTCAGACAGACACTGTGTCAAGTCTTGCACAAGCCTGTACATTTTTGAAGCTGAACAGTGGTATTCAAATGGGTTTTATGGGCCAAAGGGTCAAAAGTGACTGGTTGGACATAGTAGGGCAGCGTAATTGTAACACATGGGAGTAAATGCAGTGAAAAGGATTTTACAGTAATATTAACATACTATTTTTGCTGATTAATACAAAAGTCTATGGAAATCACCAACACAGTAAGATTATAAACCATTTTTACAGATATTCTAAATAACTATTAACTGAACCCAGTAGTGGCAGTTACACAGGAATAAGAAATCTGCTTCTAACCTGCTGTGACCCTCATTTGGTCTCTCTGTTTCTGATTTTATGTCCATTTGCAAATGCATCTATTCCAGCAGGAAACCCCCCACTCATTTCATTAAATTTAGACCTGCAGATCTTTTTTCTAAATCTGGCAACCGGAAGCTGTAAGCTTATTGCTTAACTGGTTTTGCTTACTCGCCCTGATGCTGACGACCAAACACACAGCAGCTCTGAGGCTGCAGCAAAGAGCAGGAGGCTTTTATTGAGTAAGCTTTGATTACTCTTTGCTTTTGCTGGAATTCTTTAATGCAGAACTCAAAATATCCATCGAGAAACTGTCGTGTTTTCCCGACTGCTTTTAGGGGTGAAACGATGGGGGCATTGGCTGTATTTTTGTTTTCATCTGAACATGTAAAGACTTCAGACAGAGGAGTTGAGCGGTTTCTCCTATCTAACTTTATGCAGCATTCGTGGTTTGATGTAGTCTTAGTTTCCCATGCATTCCCAGGCCCCGGTCCAAACAGTGACTGATTATAAACACAGGTTACACTTCTTAGGTTTTGTTAGGGGAGGAGGGGGTAAATTAAACCGTTACTTCATCTTGTTATGTTCTGTGGTGGCAGCGTTTGTGCTCCGGCTGCAGCGTCTCGCCGCTGCTGAATGAATAGAGAAGAAACGTCAACAGGATCCAATCAGGAGGTGCAATCAGTTGAGATTATGAGGACACATGCGTCAATCCAATCCAAGATGCCCAGAAAAGATCCACTGCAGTGATGATAGAGCAAGTCACCATTCAGCGAAGCTTAAAGGGGCAGTCCATGCTTTTAGAACATCTGTTATCTATGGTTTGTCATAAAGAAATCACCTTTTCAGGGCAAAAATCACTTGTGTTGTTTTTTTTGTTTGTTATTTTGTTTTGTTTTTTGTTTTTTTTGGTTGTTGAGATATTGGAAGTTTTAAGTTAAGCAATGGTGGTACTTGCCAAGGCTACAGAAAATAATTTCCCCTGAACACTGCATGTGTATATGTGAAGGGTGTGCTGAGGCAGTTTTGGCATCATTTGGAAGGTAAAATCATTGATTTTTTTCACCCAGAAAATTATTTTTTCTCCATTGCCTTGTCACGTTCTGCTTCCAGTATTTGGTGAAGTTCACCTAATAGTTGCAGTAAATTATTTGTATATTAAAACATTGAGAAGAGTTTCTTTTTTTCACCAGTGATGACACTTTTTTCCTTTTTTTCTGGCAGCTAAAAGTTGAATGGGAGTTTGTTTCACACGAGTTTATTTAACTTTCTTTAAACCTTTCAGAAATCATGTAGAGAAACTGGAGAATCCCACTTGTGGTGCTAAGTTCAGTGGCTTATTATAACACAGTCTATGTAAGGGGCAGTATAGCTAACAGTATTGTGATTTGTGAGTAATGAGCACACAGCAAAGTCCGGAAACAGCTTTCAGCTGCTCCTCATGACTAACATTGATGAAGAGTGACAGCAACTTTGCAAATCACAGGAACACAATGTCCACCTGCTTCACAGACAGTGAAGCAACAGGCGAGATGTGCTGTAATGTGTTGAAAAACTGTATATCCTATGCATGGGTCTTTTTCTAGAGGTTGAAACACTGCATGTTACTCCATATATTGATAGAAGATGATAATCATAAAAATGGCGGCTGATATAATAACAAAAAATGACAGAAAATATATTTTCATTATCTTTTGCTTTCGACATTTTTGCTCAGTTTTTCTGTGGGTTGTGTGCCTGTTAGTGTCCTGGAACGCTGACTTTTGATTCATTGATTTATTGATAGGTTGTCTCTCTCCTCGTTATGGGCACATGTTGTTGGTTGAATGCTATAAAAATATACAGTATGTGTATTTGTAGAAAAAAATAGGCCTAACACATAATGTATACCCTCAAGAAGGGCTGAAGCCAAAACTTTGGCTACATCTATGCAACAGTTTTACTATTTTTTGTGGAATAAACTTTGAGTTTTGTTTTGAAAGACTGTATCCGTGTGCGATCTCTAGCCCGTTTTTGCACTGATCCACACAGTAAAACAAAAAGGTAGTAAAAGTAGTAGTAAAAAAAGTAGATTGAAGGGTTTCATACCAACACAGTAACAGTAACAGTTTATGGAAGTTAAAGGGAGAGCAGTTCAAGCTGAAGAGGTGACACTTTACCATGTATTTGTTGATTTAAGTTTCATGTTTATATTGCTCTGTAATAAAAAAAAATGTAAAAAAAAGCAAAAAGCAAGTGAGACGTCCTCAAAGGTATTATTTAATTAGAATAAGTCTTGCTGAGTAACCACATTACTATTAAACAGGCAGCAGTTATTCTAGGAAAAGGTTTCAGCTTTTTTAAAATAATAAGTTTCAAGAAATGAATGTGTTAATTAATGTGTAATATGTTTTTTTTTTCTTTTTTAGATCCTTAGCTCTTTCCAAACACTAACACTGTCTGTCAAGAGCAGAGAGTTCCCAATGTACACATGTACTGCAGCAATCCTAAATGTCCCTCTTTTTTGACTATGCCTTTGATCAGAATTGTAAATAATCAATTAAGCAAGCAAATAAGTAGGTAGGTATGAAGGTAAATAAATAAATAAAATTTGTTGCTGTAGTTACTAGGGAGTTGGGAAATTTATTACATTTACTATTAGCTTTAAGGTCAGGGACAATGCACATTAATAATATTTTTTTAAAAAAAATCTATAAATACAGTATGCTAGAATAAAGCCACTGTAGATGAAAACAAGTTTCATCTATCGTGGTTTGAAAAAATGAACAACAACAACAAAAACATTATATAGATCCTTGACAGGATAAATCTGTGCTCTTTTTAGTTGTCATTTAGATTCCAATACCAATTCAGTTTTGTTTACACTTTATTTTATGTGAGATTTTGGTTTTGTTTCATTTTACCTGCATAAATTTCATCATGCCACTTTTATTATTGATTTTAGTAATTCCGCATTTTATCACAGTGCAAGTAAACTAAACTAAACGAAAACCAAAATTAATACTAAAGACAAATGAAAGGTTACTTATACATTCACTAAGTACATGAACTACATTAAGTGTACCAAGTTAAAAGTTAAACTTACCAAGGCCGAGTTTGTTCCTGTTTCCTTCTCCAACAGGCTGGATGTGATCTGTCCCAGTACAGAGATGTTTTATTCCACTCTCTTCTCCTTTATTCTTTAAACTCCCAGATAAAGAAATCAAGCCAGACTTGTGGATTTGTGAAAGCATGAATGAGCTGTAGATGTAAAACATACGGAGGACATGAGGCTGACATCCGGAAGGGGAGAGACAGAGAGAGACAGAGAGAGAGAGAGGAAGGTAAAAATGTAGATTGAAGAAAAGAGAGTGAAAAAGAGAGATGGAGGGAGACAAAAAGAAAATGAAAAAGAAAAGTGACGGGAAATAAGAAGGAAAAAGAAGTATAAAAAAAAGCGCTAAAGAGAGAAAGAAGTCGTCGCAAGTCTGTTAAGGAGATACAGAGGGAGGGCGGGTGTGACAGCATGAGTGTGTGTGTGCTGTGTGTGTGTGTGTGTGACCTCACCTTCACAGCCAGGCTAAGCTTCCTTACTGAGGGAGGTAAGCAGGGTCAGTGTCCACGGCGACTCACATGACCAACAACACTGACCGTAATCCCATAATCCTCTGCTCCAGCGCTGCCACTCTCAGCTAAACAAACACTGGAGCTGTGGAGGATCACACCTCTCCTCCTCTTCCTCCTCCTCCTCTCCCACTCTTCTCACCTCCCTCCTCATGTGGAACTGTTTTATTACACTTCCCTGTCTTCTCTTTGACCTTCCTCCTCCTTCCCTCCTCCTCCTCCTCTTCCTCCCAAATCCCTCTCTCCCTAATCTCTTTTCTTCTTCACTTGACTGTCCTTTGTTTTGTTTTGACCTCTCTTTCAGAGATTCACCAGCAGCGTCTGTCTCGCTGTGACGCAGCGAAAAACCTCAACGCCCTCTCCCTCCCAGTTCCCTCTCTCTGCCCGTCCTGTCCTCTTTTCACATTTGTCCCTTTTTATCGTTGTGACCTTCTCCCCTGAAGTGATTCAACAAAAGTACAACTCAAACCTTTATCTGGTCATGGTGTAGTGGATCACACAAAGCGATACTCTTCCTCCCTATTTTCTTCCCCTCCTGTATTATTTTCTTAAACACCGCTCTGTCCTGCAAAGGAATAAACTACGTTTTGGGTCAGGATGGCCCAGAATTGTGGAACAGTTGGTAAATCAGTCAACGGCCGACTACTCGACCAGACTTATTGATTTATTATAAGTTTTGTACTGCTGAGATTGATAAAAAAACATCACTAAACTAATTCATCTTTTTTTATAAAGGCAAAAGTTGAAAGTAATAACAATAGCTTTGTTTATATCGCACTTTTTAAAGGCCCACTGTTCCAAAGCGCTTCACAAAATAATTCTATAAAAGAAAATGCAATACTATAAAGTAAAATAAAGTAAAATGTAAATAAAAATACAACAGGGATAATTAAAACAGTGACATAAATTAAAACCAATTAAAAATGCAATAAGAAAGCAGAATAATTAAGACTAAAAGTAAGAAATACTAGGCCAAAATGTCAAATTTTATATCTCAAAATATGTTGGGTGGATTGTCATGAAATTTGGGAAGCAGATTCATGCTTCCCAAAGGATGAATCCTGTTTACTTTGGTGACCTCATGACCTTTCATCTCGCGCCATCCTCATGTCAAAATGTATAAACCCTGTTCTCCAACTCTTTGCATTCCTCCGTGTTACCAAACCACTGTGCCATCCAACGGTTCACTTGTCTTGTCTTGTTTCGTGTTGGAACCGTTGTCACCAGCAGGTTGGTTTCGGTGGACCTTTACGGTGTGTTTTGCGGCACTATGCTGGCTGCTGGTGGGTGTACCGGAGTCGGTAAACTTACTTCCTTTTTGAAGGAAGTGTGCAGGCTTGATTGCCTGGCTTGTCGCTTGTATGAATTGTCATTGTTGTTGCTTGCCTGGTTGTATGTTTAATAAATGTTTCTTACTGATACAACTGTTTCCCTGATTACTTTTGCCCAATTTTAACATCAATTGTTACTCCTCATCCCCTAGACTAAATGGGGACGTAACACTCCGATATTCACCAAACCAGCCGGGCACCAGCAGCGAACATCCCGCACTTCTTCTTAATTTAGGAAGCAGTGCGGGATTGTTCAGATAACCCACTGACTAATTGACCTCGGTAAAATGTAGCGATGCACATCCCTCGTTTTTGGGATTAGCACAAATTTTATGAGTTATGATTAAAAATGAGCAATTTTATTTTTTCCCAGAGATCATTTTCCCTGCAGA
>OMKZ01054927.1:46961-58633 GCA_900302535.1 Neoniphon sammara | reverse complement strand
GTAAATCCCTAAATGATTAATACTGTAGGAATATTATGGTCAGACCATTGGAGGTCACTATAAACTCAGTATGGAGTTTCACAGAAACTCTGACTTCCTATAGGAATATTATAGGAATATTATAGTGCCTACTGAATGCCGGTGAAGTGCAAAGCTTGCCGTGAGACGGGTAAAGATTACAGATCATATATTTGTATGCAGTTTTACTCCTCGTGGCTCATTTCCATGACCTCCTGTCTATAGGCTGAGGCGTGCTGTGTCCATTTGGAAAGCCAGCAGCTGATTGGCCAGGAGAACTGTCACTCAGGAATACCCGGTCCTAATTGGTGGGAGGCGTGCCAACCTGCTGTGCAGCTCTCTTATCACCGCAGGCTGAATAGATTTTTTTTTTCTTCCACAGAAGCAGATCCGCCCACTTCATTTTGGATGAACGGTGAAGTAAGTTTTTGTTTATTTGGGCAGTTAACTAGATGAGAGGCGTCTGGATGAGCTGCGGACACACAGAGGAGCCCTGAGCTGAAAGATGCAGACCTCAAAGAGAAGCTGTTTCCGTCTGGATGATTTCATTGCAGGATGGATCGGCGGTGAGTGAATTAAAGTTATTTCCATAGTCTCCTAGTTTTTTATTACAGCCTCCTATGTAGAGAAAAGTGTGTGTTGCCCTGGTGAATGGTGGTTATGGGGTCGGGGGTGACCGGGGAACCATCCATTCAGCAGTTTTTTGTAACTGCAGTGTGCTTTGATTGAATTTGGTTTGCATGAGAGAATAAACAGATTCACATAGAGACATATCTTCTCTTTTCCTACACACTGAAGGCTGTTTTATGCAGGAAAAGCCATTTCAACTCCCTCTTGCATCGGGATCCAATGTAAACAACTGTGGATTGCAGAGACTTCTGCTCCCCTCCTCCTCCAGCAGACCTAATATCCACTTGTTCAGCTTTTCAGATTCAATAAAATAAAAGATCGGCATGTTTCTCTGCAACATTTTTTTGATGATGACTTAAAATAATGTCAACAAGAATTGCGCTGTTTCAACATGCATGTATTTTTCCAGATTGATTGTCCAATAGGAGCCCTAATTCTCCTGGGAAAACGCTGTTCAGGAGGAATGCAGGCAGGCTGCCGCGGCCGCTATGGGCGCTGTTGCAGCGCTTGTTTACTAGAGGCCCAAACAAGAAATAAGGCCCTAATGTACTGATTCTGAAAGAAGTGAGAGCAAGCTGTTATTGTAAACTAAATCTGAGAGCAAAACTGGAATAAACAGGAGTGCTTGAAATTTTATTTTAGAGGATGTATGGAAAAATAATGTAAACCAGAAAAGAGTTTATGATGTATTGTTTGTATTGCAAAGATAAGTACCTGTTCTTAACTTCCATCATTATACCTTTTTAATAAATCCCACCCCTGGTAAAAGTATTGAGCAACTGAAACTAAAAAAAGAAAGAAAGGGTAAACTAAAGCTAAACATTTGTAAAGATAAAAAATAAAGTAAAACTACCAAACCATGGTGAAAACTAACTGACACTAGACCAAAGCTGGAATAAAATTGGAAAACAATTTAAAAATAGATAAATAAATAAAAAAATACTGAAAACTGATAACTCTCTCTGCCTGCATTTACCCACAGTGCTGTTGCCTTCTGTACGGTATATTATATTTAGTGGAAGGTAATAGACTGTCACCTTCATCACTATCAGATTTGGATGTTCAACTGCTGGATTTCATGTTTGTCATTAGCGCCCTACTCTAAACCTGGAGTCTCTGTTTCACATGAGACACCCCTTAAAGGTATTCATGCCCCACTTATATGCACGTCTTGTAGTTGTGGAGCCCAAAAAATCAGAATTAATTCTAATAAAGATGTTGGCAATGCATGAAAAATGCTATTAATGTGATCCAAAAGTCTTTCATTGGGTTTCAAATAAGCCTAAAAAGTGGCTAAAGGCAAACCAGACATGTGAGCATCACTAACCCCCGTGATCTGGTGTTTTATGTATTTGTCTGCTTTTTCATCTATGTGATATCTGTATTTCATGATGCTGTTTTTTATTGTAGTTGATGATACAGATGAGCATTAGCTTTGTAGCTATAATCTGGTGCAATATAGTGCCATGACAAATAGATAAAATAAATAAATATACTTCTGTAAGAGAGAAGTGTGCAGCCCTCAGTGTTTTTATTCAGTTGTCAGGGAGGCAACAGAGAATGAAATGGTCCTTCTCACGCTCCCTCTCCTCTCATTGTTCAAACTGTTTGTGAAGGGAAGTTATACCAGATGATGATTTTGAAACAGATTTTGCTCAGGACACAAATAGATTTCAAAAATATTTTTCACACATCTGCTTGATTTTTGTATTTTTTCATGTGATATTGTATTTACATATTGTAGTGTATATACAATATTATAGTGATACCATAGGAGATAAAGAATATCATAATAAGGTCACTATACACTTACTATTGAGCACAAATACAAATCCCTTTAGGATTGTATTGCAAGAATGCTGTAGTGTTTTTCTTTTCTTTTCTTTTCTAACATTGCAACATTGCAGGCACTTGGGAAGCCTTTATCAACACAACATGGCCAGTAACTTCAGATGCTCTTTTCCTTGAAATACTTGGTATTTTGGGACCAATTCACTTTAACAGACTTGAGGTTCCAGTCCAGTCTTTACATAACCACCACAACGAGCTTGGCTGCTTCGCTCCGTGGCTCAGTGACCAGAACCTAAAAGAGCTGTAATTCACTTGTTTACACGGTGCTGTTTTCCTCTGTTGGGTTCTCAAAGCCTTTGTCTGAGACTTAAGTTTTTGACTGGTTTTCTTTACACTGCTTTTGAATTATACTGTGCAGCATGGACTGACATTTCCATCAAGATGTGATTTGGAAAAACAAAAACACCTGTCACTTTTATTCTCTGCAATTTGTTTCTCCTAATTCAATATAATCCAAATAAGCTTTACCAACATGAATGGAAGAGAGGTAAAAAGTGGTGTAACTACCATTCTCAGGTAGCAGACATTAACTTACATTATGTTGCTATTACCTGTAGAGACAATAGGTGAGTTTAAATCAGAAATAAACTGAATAAATCAACAGTTATCAATGAGTTTGATCAATGAGTAGCAGTCCTTTCCTCTTCAAGCACTTGTGAAAGTTTCATGACAGCAGAGAGAAGGGATAAATTATAAACATATTTTTCATTTTCCAGTTAGCATCTGTCGCTTATTTCCCCATGTTTTAGACACTCATTTGTTTCTCTCTCTGTTTCTTTCTCTCTCGGCCACAGGAGCTTCCAGTGTAGTTGTGGGCCATCCTTTGGACACAGTAAAGGTAACTGAAACACCTAGTCTATGATTTCACCACGTTATTGCCAAACTTTATAGCTGCCGTAAGCTGTTAATTTGTATTGTGAAACAGAATTAAAGCCTGTACGTCATCAAACCTCCTGTTAGTACATCTTATTTGTCTTGTGTCATATAAGGCTCTTTTAAATACTAACACAACATTGACAGTCTTGCCATGCAATTGATACTTGGGCAACTTGGATTTCCCGCTCAGTTCTGACTCAGTGTGGATGGGGCTAGAGTTATGGACATGCAAATCATGCAGTTCTCACTGTTATGCTGGTATTGTCTTGTTTAACACTATATTGTTTTCAATGTGAGTTAAAGGGGAAAAAACACTCTAAAACAGACAAAAAACAGATCTGCTTTAGCTAATTAGGGAGCTTTAATTGAAAACAAACCCAGAATGAAATGACTGAAGAGTTTCCATCAGCTCCAGCGGTCCATGCAGCTGTTGTCCAGGCGTTGTTTTTGAGATACTTACCCTTGTAGTTTTTCAAATAAAAACTGGGAAGGGAACAAGGGAGCGGAGAAATCTGACTGGCTGTTTATGGATGATGACTGTGAGGACAAGCTGGTTTAGTGTCCACACATCAGGTTTCCCTGCTCGCTCCGCTCTGAAGGAAATGAACGGACCTCTGGGGATTTGTTGATCATGTTGCTTGTATTTGTGAACACATGGCAACTGATGATTGTTTTGCTCTTTTGGCCACACTGCTTTTTATAAAAAATAAAAAATAAAAAAAAGCTTATTGATACAGATTTTCTATATACCAATTAATCTCAGTTATGTTGTTCTAGAGTTTATATGACTGTTAAATGGGACAAGTACATCATTTTTTAAATGTTTTGACTACGCCTGAATTTGGCGAGTTCTAATCTGTTCTATTCTGAGTCCATCCCTTGTCACCATTGTAACATAATTTCTCTGGCGGTCTCCCTACTAAAATTGATTACAAGCACAGAGAGACCCCTAGATTCATTCTCCACATTCTATTCTATTCTATTCTATTCCATTCTATTCCATTCCATTAATTTAGTCCTTATGTATTGTGGATGCACTGACATTGATGTGTTTCCTCTCCTCCAGACTCGTCTCCAGGCAGGGAAAGGCTATAAGAGCATGCTTCACTGTGTCCTCACCATCTACAGGAAGGAAACAGTAAGTAACCTGTCTGTCTCTGTATGATTCTGTCTTTCTCTCTGTCTCACTGTCGAATTCTCTCTCTGCACAGTCCTTGGTCGTAAGTAAAATCCTATTTTGGTTCAAAATCTGAGTTTCATTCCAACTTACATTTTTCACTCTTTTTTTCTTCGTGAAATACCCATAAGCAACGAATAGCTCTGTGTTCATTTTCAGTTCTTTTAAAGGAACAGTTAAAAGATTTTTTTCCCCACTTACCTCTAGCACAGTCTAGCCATCCAGATAGTTTCTGTGCGGTTTGGCAGTATTTCCAGTCTGCTGCAGTCTTCCCTGTCTCTGTCCACACACAGACAGTACAAATTAGAGGCAGGTAGGTACAGTTTGCCTCTGAAACTGTATTTAGATCATGGGACACTGAAACTCTCCCCTGATAATGATAATAATAATTTTTATTGGTGGTGTATACTTGTGTGGAATCCAATCAAAGTGTCACATTTAAATCAATTCAGGTCAGGGGCTTCCCACAGACAACCAGAGTAGTAAATACATAATCAAACAAACTGCGTCATGTCCATCATATTAGTTAAATGACTTACAGTTGGAAATGGAGAGAGAGGGTAGAATACCAAAGTATGATGAATCAAATGATTGAAACATTTCCAGTGAATAGCGACAAGATAAAACATGTTTGGTTCATGACTGAGATGTTATACAACACTGTTATACAAACAACACCTGCCTTGGCCAGACAGAGTTTTTGAAGGCCAATAATCAATATATTATGAGGAAAAGCTCCAGGTGCATCTGAACAAAATCTTGTGTTGGGAAGAAATGGAGGATGCTAAGAATGAATTAAAATGCCTTTTTTATAAGTGGCACGTCAAAGGGTTAAAAAGCCAACCAGTTTCAACAACAGTTTCACCGTGATGATTACTGTGGTTGAACCGGTTGGCGTTCGACTTCTTTGGCATGCCAGTAGCCAGATTTGTAGTTAATAGTACTCAAAGCCTCCACCTTATGTGTATTCCTGTCAGGGTGTCAAAGCCTCTAAAAAACATTTAGACCATCATGTCACACAAAACTCTCTACTGAATCCCAGGATAATAATAAAAACAATAATGCTAATTATGAAACATAATCATGAACACTTGTGTAGAACCCAGTCAATGTTTCTTTATAGAATCAATCCAGGATAAAAATGTTTTAAGTCAGACAGCATTATATCCATCTTACCAGAGAGGAACATAGTAATAATTGAGTAAACACATGACTGGAAAATGGGTGCAGTCAGATGATGAAAATAAACATTGCTGTTCCAGTTTGTTCATGTTCAGTATAGAGCCAGACCCAAATATGTTTACACCCAACGCTACGCACCCATGTTTTCTTCTGCTGAAGTCATGAGAATCAGAATCAGAAAACTTTATTGAGCCCCAAGGGGAAATTGAGTTAGCTGCAGTAGCTCCCATTGTAGAACAAGTAATTAAAGAGAAATAGGAAATGAGAATTAATAATAATAATAATGGTGAAAATGTCGGATGTGTGCAGAGTTAGCTTTATAACAAATGTGCTCTAAACTTGAGAAGCCGTTTTCCGTTTGCTTCCGCTTCCGCGTCTGTTTCCCTATTGGGTCTGTTCATTGCTATTGTTTGTTTAGGAAAGCATTGTGACCTTCTAACTGTTTTCAAAAAGGGTTTCTCGTAATTGCAAGGACTCCAGCATCGTTCATGAATAGGCGAGCCCTTCCTCCAATGTGGCTGATTGGACACGCTCGCATAGATATGAATGGAAGGTGTGAATTGGCCAATCAAAGAAAACAATCAGCCTTGTGTTAGCAGGGGGGAAAGAAGAAGTTGCAGCAAAGCTCGTGTCCAGATCATCAGGAAAACATATTGTACTGGCCCCACACATACCTACTACTATTTGCCATTCTTATTGATCCTGATGAATCGGTTTTTCAGTCTGTATCCTAACAAAATTACTGGCATAAGCAACAAATGTCAGATACTACAGCTACTACTATTACTACTACTACTGCTTAATAATAATGATAATAATGAAAATGATGAATATTTGCCTGAAATAATCTCACAAAACAATTAACTCTTTATTGTAAAATGTGATATATTATTGATGACATAGAATGCACAGTACAGGTCAACAGTATTTTTGTCTTTTACCATTTTTCTGCTCTCTTCAGTCACTTTTGCTGTTACACTTGATGCACGGGCATTGTGAAAGCTTCATTGTTAAGTTAGTGAAAGCCAGCTTGCCAGCAGTTGAGTTTTCATGCTCAGCTTCTGTTTGTCTGGTGACACACATTGTAGGAGGTAAAGGAGGTGAAGAAGGGAGATGTCAGATAACCAAAGTATGACCAGTTTCGCAATCTGAATGACCATGACGGAAAAGCAACAAGAAAATTCCATTGCAACAAAACCACTCCTCACCATATGACCCTTTCTGTGATAGCCTGCGTCAGAATGCAGTTTGTAGGCGGCAAAGAGCCTCCTTTACTTCTTTTCAGGACAAGTTCGATAATATCTGACCGTCTGGTTTCTCGTGTCGTTGTGTCCCAAACTTTTGTATAACTTATTCCTCCGAAACATTGATAACCTGTTTGAACAGACATCAACAACCCTTGTAATTTATCATAGTCTTGCTTTGTCTTAGTGGTCAGATGACACATTAAGGTGGAGGACAGCTGTGTTCCAGTTTTGCCATAACCAGTTTAAAAAGTAGGAACTCATTATCTGTTCATCTCTCTGTCTGTCTGTCTGTCTATCTATCTATCTGTTCTTTTGCAGGTTGCAGGCTTCTTCAAGGGCATGTCGTTCCCGCTGGCCAGCATCACCGTCTACAACTCAGCGGTGTTTGGCTTCTTCAGCAACACCCAGAGATTCATAAGCAAGTATCGCTATGGCGACGGGCGGCATCCCTGCAGCATGCTGGACCTGACCGTGGCCAGCATGCTGACCGGCCTGATGTCTGTGGGACTGGGAGCGCCGGTCGACCTGGTCAAGATCAGACTGCAGATGCAGACGCAGTCACTACTAGCAGGTGAATTGGGTTTGGTTCAGGCTTTGTGGGTTTCCCTCAAGTGGCAGGGAAAGTGAATGCATTTTATTTCAAAGCTTAAAGGATAAGAGCAGTGGTCACAGTCCAGGTTCCTCCACGGTCAGTGTAGTTTCCTCCTGCAGAAGAAACTATTTGCTGCCATTCGTTCTTGTATGAAAAACAAGTTCGACAGAGCGAGATAATCCATCACAGTAAATATGAGGAAACTTTGATGTTTCCTCCTCACTTCATTGGGCTGTGTTGAGTGTTTTCATTTCAGTGCTGCATTCAGCTGCCACAGGAAGAAATGGAAGTCTGATCCAGCTAATAATCCCTCAAAAACACCTTATTGTCATAGTCATGTCTTTTTATGTAGGCCATCTATGGGACTGCACTTAATTTGTATGACACTGTAAGTTTATATTTTAAAAACAAAGAAAAACAAGTAAATGTTGAAATGCAAATGCTAAATTCTTATGAATAAGGCATGCATTACAAAATTATTGGGGTAGAGGTAAACTTGATGTTGACATAAGTAAATGGGCTGTAGATTCAGACTGCAAAGTCAGACCAAGCCACTCTCAACAGGGGAATTTGCTTTGGGATTTGTTTCCCTCAGTGCAACCAGGCATGCATTGTCCGTTTAAAAATAAAAGGAGTCTTTATTCCAATGTTAAAATAGTCCCCTTTTCAAAATCACACTGCAGATGCAGATCCAGCCTGTCCTGCCAAGTGAATTGGGTTTAATTTTCTTCAGGCCCTGTATTCTTACTTGGAAAAAAAAAAATGCCATGCCAAAGTTTTAAGTTTTAATAGCACAAGTTTTAATAGCACATGTTTAAAATTGGCACATCCTAACAGAAGAAATTATCTTGAATTTTGATATATCTTTTCTTAACTATTCCTCAAGCAATCAGATATCCCTTGTCTGCTGAATTGTTTTTTATTCCAATTAATTATGTGGTGGAGATCAACCTGCTGACAGATAGGTCCCATTTTAGCTTGTGAATTGTTTTTTAGGGATGTAGCAGACAGAACTCATCTCGACAGAACTGAACAGATGTGGTTCCTTTCCCTGCTGTTGTTGACTGTAACCTTGTCATTTCATTGTCTTCTTTTCATTTTGTGTGCGGTAATGTCAGCTTGTTAGCTTGCTAGCCATAGCATCTGGTCAGCTAACCATAACTGTTATCGCAAAACATCTAGTAGGAGCATGTTAACATTAACATCATTAGCTTACTGTTTGTTCAGGTTAACTGAGCTGACTCTTGGCTACAACTCTTAATGTTTTGGTGTAGAGACTAGACAGTTTACTGTGTCACAGTAAGCTACATTTAGAAACAAATCTGCCTTACCACACCATTCACTTTTACTTAGAACTTCACTGAATGGATCTATAGGCACATCACAACTAGCTTTTTCAGCTGGCTCCACATTTCTAGCCTGGTAATTATATATTAGATTACTTGTCCACTGCCATATCTCAGAGGACCTCCATGATGGAACCAGCAGTGGTTGCTGGGATATCCGAGACACAACTGCAAAGCTTCAGTTACTCTTCATCTCTACCCACAGCATTGCAGGAAGACTAGACTTGCAGCAGTAGTGCAGGATAGCCACAGGATGGTTATGGTATGCCATGCCTTTACAGAATCAAGCAGTCTCATTCTGTGCAGCTGTAAAACAATAAAACTGAAGGCAAGGTTTAACTGAGGATTTAACTGTAGGAGGAAATGATCTGTTGGAAATTTTATTGCATGCTATCTGTTGGAAGTGTCAGTCAGTTTCACTCGACTGTCTGTTGTTGTTGGAATCATTTGATAACTGATTGCTCATTTGTTTTGAATAACAGCCAACAGTGAGTCACTCTGGTCCACATTTTTATAGATGTACACTGTTGATATGGTGGTACAAAGTGCCAGAAACGTCACATAGTAACAGCTTTTCAATGCTATTTCAGGTTACTTATGTGATTGACGCATCTGAATTACCCAGATGTGGTAAACTTCACCCTTTTGATAGTTTGATGAAAGATTATAAAAAGCAACAGTAAGAGTTTTTGCAACTACAGTTAAAAAATGGGTGGAGCAAGGAACTAAAAGCGTCAGAGAAGGACATGCTGTAGTAGACAAAATGTCAAGGGATCAGCCTCACACAATCTCGCCCTGTGCCCCAGATTGTTTCTTTGGCAGTGTCCACTGAAATCAATGCACATTTAAAGGAACAACCCCCCCTTAAACACTATAAAACTCTTTCTGGGAAAAGTAGGAAGTCACTGAAATAACTGCAGCAGAAGTAGACAGGGCAGGTTGAAGCAAAATGAGTACAACAGAAACTTAAATTACAACACAAAATAACTCCTAGCAAGCAACACCACAAACTGATCATATGAGGCAGTGGAAGAGGATCTGAGGAGAGTTTTCCTTTATTTGCTTTAGGCAGCTGCTGTAGGTTAAATGCACAGATTCAGTAAAGTAGCAGCCATCTGTGCGACTGTGAATGTGAATAGTCAACGATGTAGATTTGCATTATAAATGCTCTTGTATTGGACTGCCACTTTGTAAATCTGTCAGCTTCCATCATTAGAGCCATTTAACTAGTATAATGAAGAAATTCTATCTTCAACTATATTTCTGTTTTGGTCGATTTATCACTCATTAACTTTTTATTTATAACCTTTAGTACTTTTTCTCATTTACCTCCTTTTACCTCTATATTTTGCTGCAGAAATGACGCAGTTTACTGTCAGGAATCAATAAAGTTCATCTTATCTTATCCATAAAGGATGGCCAAGCCCTTATGTTCCACAAGAACATGAAACGCCGCATTGCACATTCATTATTTAATCTTTAACATCTGATTTCTTTTGTCCAGAGAACCTGCATCTTGCCGGAAATGCGTCAAACGGTACCAACATCCCTCTGAGCTCTATTGACATCACGGGCCAGAGACTGTACCGAGGCCCCATCCACTGCATCAGCAGCATCCTGCAGACTGAGGGCGTCCAGGGGCTCTACAGGGGGGCCGGGGCCATGATCCTCAGGGATGTCCCTGGATATGCACTGTACTTCATCCCTTATACCCTCTTCTGTGACCTGCTGAAACCGGACGACATGTCCAGCCCACACCCCTGCTCCATCTGGCTGGCTGGAGGACTGGCAGGTAAGTGCAGTGGCTGCAAGTTGGAGTTTGAAAGCTGCAATATGCAAGTTTAGCACTGAAATCACAAGAAATAAATAGGATATATTCTGCGTTAGGAGTCTGTGTGTTTTAGGAGTTTGCGTGTTTTAGGGTGTTTACTATTTCCTGTGGGTGTGTCATATGGGTGTGGCCAGCAGTGAGCTGGATGTGACTATGAATATGAGGCTAGTGGCCACAGAGCAGGAAGTCACAGCAACAAGAACAACAGAGGAAAGCAGGAAGAAAAGAACAACAAAAGTAAACAATCAAGGTTGTAACCTTTGCACATCCGTGTGTCCTCGTGAGGGTCCGCTAGGGTCCGTGTGACGTAAATTTCGTCACCGACTGATGTCAGCAGATGTCCATGCGGACAGGTAGCGGATGTCTGCTGTGCAGCCAGATTTTTGTGACCGCGCAGACTGTACACTCGCGTACGCTCGCCATTGCACGTGCTCTGGGAGCTTCGCCTGTACTCACAGTTCATCTCTGAAGAATAGAGACAATCCAATGTGTGCAAATTTGTGGAGAGAAATCACCCAGGCACAGGGAAGAGAGGTGGAGGCTTGCAGGTAAAAGTGAAAGTATCTGCGAGGCAGACTGAAAGCCACTCAAACTTCATTAAACACTCACTAGAAACGGGATCCCTTAAAAATTAAGGTTTTCTGTGCATGGATGAAAGGAAAACTAAGAACATATTAAGGTCTTTGTGTTTCATTGTGGTAGTGGGACACTCTTCTGGTGAAGCATGTCCCCTCGCAACAGCCAGATTCTAGTATGTGAATCCGCTGTCCGCGAGCTCGTCCGCAGCTGTCCGCGTGCGCACCCGTTTTGAAGTATATCAGCCCCTTCAGGCTGAAGTTACAACATTGATCAGGCTAGATGACATCATCATGATGATTGACAGGAACTTGGCCAATTTAGGGAGAGGAGGGCAGGACTAACA
>OMKZ01054927.1:34042-46941 GCA_900302535.1 Neoniphon sammara | reverse complement strand
AGATTTTTGTGACCGCGCAGACTGTAGAAATGGGATCCCTTAATTTAACTCTACCCTTAAAAATTAAGGCGCTCTGTGCGTGGATGAAAGGAAAACTAAGAACATATTAAGGGCTTTGTGTTTCATCGTGGTAGTGGGACACTCTTCTGGTGAAGCGTGTCCCCTCGCGACAGCCAAATTCTAGTATAACAGAGCCACGTGTGCATCCGCTGTCCGCGAGCTCGTCCGCGAGCTCGTCCGCTGCTGTCCGCATGCGCACCAGTTTTGAAGTATATCAGCCCCTTCAGGCTGAAGTTACAACCTTGATCAGGCTAGATGACATCATCATGATGATTGACAGGAACTTGGCCAACTTAGGGAGAGGAGGGCAGGACTAACAATGTGCTTCTCTCTCACGGCAAAAAGATTGCATTTTGCAGCTTTAATGTGTTGGTGGTGTTTAGGAGTGTTTCTTATAGAGGGTAAAATGTGTCGGTGTGCTTTTGTTTAGGACTTGCAGTTAGTGTGAATATTGAGTTAGGAAGCTGGGAATTTATGTGATCTTGTAGCTCTTCCTCTTACAAGCTACAGGGGGCAGTGCTGGGTCATCTGCTATATATTTTATAAGAATATACATTATACATAATATACATTACATAGAATTAATTATAGAATAGGTTTATGATTATTTCATCAGTATTACTTGTGGAGTAACTTAAGTTTCATTATATCCTTTGTTATTACCCATAAAACCTTGTACTGGCAAACAATTTAAATACTGGGTTATATAAGCCGAAATTTGTACCCTTGTAAACAGCTGGAGTCCACATTGGAATTACACCACTGAATGGTCTTGGTTAGGTGTCCTGCTTGTTTACTGGTAAAATGAGTTTGTTGCGCTGCAGCATAATTACAAAAAGTCACCAAACATTTTTTCTCTGCCTACATCTGGAAATTCCCGACTGTAGTTCTCACAGATTCAGCCTGTTTTTCCGAAAGATCCAGTACAGTAATTTATCTCAAGAAGAGTGTGTTTTGTTTTGTTTTTTGTTTTTTTCTTTGTTTGTGTCAGTTTTGGTGGTTAGATGGTACAAAGCTTAATTGTAGCCATAAGACAAAACCATCCACTGCAGAACATTATTTCTGTCTTTTCTGGCTACATATATCCAGTGTTGGAGCTTCAGCAACAGCAACAATGGAAGCTTGGAGATTTTGGCTAGTTGGGCAAGTATCTGGCTGTTGTCTGGCTACCTCATTAACTATGGACAAGGTTACCGGTCAGAGCATTCATTAAAACATGGGTGTATGTGACATCATTTACATCAGGTAGCTGACTAGAATTATACATCTGTCGACAACCAGAGTTTCTCAAAGGGTATTTGCCAAATTTCCATAATGCTTTATAATATTAAAATCATTTGGGTAACATTAAATTAGGGTCACATTGCAATGATGAAAGTGTCAGCAGCAAAGCGTCACTCCACTTGGACAGACTTGGCGCAGTGTATCGCTTGGTCTGGTTTCCAGGTAACAACTTGAATTTGAGCTCTAGTTGTTGCTGATATAAGTCCCACCTTATTAGATTCTGACAATTCTGATTGGTTGGACTGACAAGCTCCACCGGGGAACGCTGGTGTTACCAGCCGATCCAAAGCTATAGAAAACAATTGAAAAAAAACAAAAAACAAAACTTTGAGTATAAGTTTCCTTTAACTGCTGTGGTTTGTAGAGCAGGAGTGTATATGTGTTAACTTACATGCTTACAAATTGCTGACCGCAGTGTTTGACACAAGTAGTGACCTAGTTGAATGAGGTCTGTGTCCACAGCAGACCTGCCGTGCAGGCCTGTGGATTCTGTCTGGACCGCTGTGGGAAATGTTTGGTCACAGAGATCCAAGTTATTTTGTTGTAGCAAGAAAAATGCCTTCCAGATGCCGGCCACCTCCACATGATGAAGGCTAAATGTGATGGAGTGAAGGCTAAAAACAGCTGCGTGCACTAAATCAAGGAGGTCTGGGAGTTTAGCTTCTCATGAGAGTTATTCAGCAGTAGATGGTTTGTGGATTAATCACTCACTAATGTACTGCATTACGCCTGTGCTAGAAAATTTGGATTTATCTTGAGCTGTGCCAAACTGACCCATCTGACTTGGGAGATATCCAAAATAAATAATGAAGTTTTACAGTGTAACTTGCTGCTTTGAAAGATTTCGCTTTGCAGTTAGAATACTTTACAGACAGGCAGTTCAAATTTTAATCCTGCACTCAATGGCCTGCTATAATAAACAGTGAGTATACTGCAGTCAGGAAGTGTGGTTTTGTTGTCTTATCAAAGTAATTACTGTCACCCTGTGCCAGACAGATTTCACTGCTGGCACACTGCTGTTTCTGCTGACAACAATCAGCTAATCAATGTTTGACAATATTACTTTTAATTTATTTCCAAACTTAATAGATTACTGGGTTTGTTTATGTTGCTGTGGTAACAGTTCTGCTACACTGTAGCCATGGATGCCAACAAACATTTCTGCTGAAATATGTTTTAATAAAATCATTTTACATCAGTATTTCTTGTCAAATTAGTCTTTGCTGCAGAAACTGCAGAATAATGCCGATTTGTTAAATTATACTAAGGAGAATAGTAGGCAGGTGAACTGAATTTCAGTCTTCTTGTCCATAAAATTTGCGGGTAACAAGAGTTGGCAAGGTGGAGGAAGCCTTGCCATGTCGCTGTCTTGCTTTACATTTGGCTTGGACCTAAAGCTCACTGACCTCTTTCCCCTCAGGCTCGATTTCGTGGGTGACGGCCACCCCGGCTGACGTGGTGAAGAGCCGATTGCAGGCTGATGCTCAGCTTCAGAGGAAGTACAAGGGCATCCTGCACTGTATCATCCACAGCTACAAGACCGAGGGAGTGCAAGTAAGCCACGTCTCCAGTTCACTTCAGTCCAACCTTTATTCTGCCAAAAGGGAAATCTGGTTTGGTTTACTTTACTGTAGAAGCACAAAACAAGCTAATAAAAATACTTAAAAAAATAATCTGTCCAAAGACTTCAATGATCAGTTTAAAGTCTTAAAAAGTATTAAAATGTCTTAAATACACCATGTTATGCAGGTCTATTTTCAATAGTTAATTTCAATTTGTTGCAAATATAAAATTAGAGAGCTGTAGTGACAAATTATTTAAATTCAGTAATACCTAGTCAAACAAAACAACTGTATACTACACTGTATATACAACATGCTGTTTTATACTGTTCAGTCAAAAATTTTAGAATCTGTATTATCAGTAAATGTTCAACTGAATCTGTTTTGCCAGATTATTGCTAGTTTTAGTTGTAGGCTTTAAATCCAAATCCATAGCATCTGAAGACTTTAAAAGTCTTAAATTTGGCTTTCTGTGACCAGCATATAACCTGACCTTGATTATATGTTTAATCAACACGTTAAATACAGCTTGCCAGCTACATATGCTGTGCCAGCTGATGTAAACAGAGCAGATGCTATGATCATTTTGAGCTTGGAAACCCTAAGAAAAAAAAAGGGGGTGACCCCAGAGGGAGGGAGGCTGCCGGATGTCTGCCATATATCCTCTTGGAATTTTCTGGAAGCACCACAGTCCACATGTTTCTGTCTGAATGAAACCTCGGTGTCCGGCCAAGTTCTCCTGCTACCTGCCAAAACTCTTTCAAAACAGTAGTGAGCAGGCAGGGCATCACATCCACACACATCACACTGACCAAGTCCAAAATTCTCCTGCCAAGCACTAAATATGATAAAATTAGTCTTTGGTGGACAAATCAGTGAGTGTAAATGACGGGGGCTAATTTTTTGAGAAGCTAACAGTGGAATATTTCAGGACACACAGGTTCTCAAAGTTTGTCCGTGCTGGCCACCGTACACTCTCTGTGACTGTGAGCCAATCAAATCAAAGCAAACAGCAGCTGTGTATGATAGGCTCCTGATTGGCTGCCTGCTCTACACAAATTGGCAGCGTCTAACATTGAATGAATGAATGTTAATCTGCCTTTTGTTTGTGGAAACATAACGTTATTCCCATGTGGAGACACACAGGAAGTGTGAGGCCAATAAGAAATGAAAAAAAAATTTAAAGTGAAATTCCAAATGTTTATTGAATGTTTCATATGGGACCTGACTCTGTACCAGCCCTAGGCAGGAATGCCAAAAAAGTAAACTTGATACACAATATACTGTAAACGAAAGAGTAAAAAATTATCATATATTAAAGAGTAATAATTTCTTGTCCAGGCCATTTTTGGCTATATACTACATATACTAAAATGTTGTTTTTTTTCTTTTGATGGATCAATAAATCCATCAGCAGAAATAAGTAACTGATGCCCATGTAAACTGCCAGTAGTAGTGCCACTGATCAGATCAGCTTCAGCTCGGGCCATGTCAGGTGAATTGTGAGAACTAAGATCTCTCCTACAATCACAAGACCAGAGACAGAGGTGATGCCAGACATCATCCTGGCGTCAGGGCTCTGACGCACAGATTTCAATTTGTGTTGTAATACAAGACTCAAACAAACATGTTTCATTCAGGTTATGTAATGCACCCAAAGTATCAAGCCTCCCACACGAAAAGCCTTCAGTGTGTTTGGCAGACACAACAGTCTGAACATGGGATCAATAGTAGACAGTCATTGGCATTTTAGGAAACAGGGCTTGAGCAAGCTCATCTGGTCAGTGTGAGTCAGGTTATTTAAGGGCAGTTTCACCCAAAGAAAAATATTCTGCTTTTCATTTGTTAAATAATAACTGTGTCTTGCATTGTTTTTTATACATGTTAGTTTGGTTTACCTTCCATATACAGCAGCAAAACAAGAACAAAGTGATGAAAACCAAGATAAAATAAAAAAGCATAACTCAAAAAGATTTAAAAAATTACATTTGTGCAAAAGGTAAAATGAAATGAAAAAACTCCAGGAACTTATGAAAATATTGCACTTGAAGACTAATGAAAGAAAGAAAAAGCAACAAACAAATCAAAAATGACTAAGCAAATAAAAAGTTCAAGGTAGCAAAAGTAAAACATGGTGGTAAGTGACAGAATAACAAATGCAAAATTTGGTGTTCATTGTAATTATGAAATTTGCGGTTACATTTTGAACTGTCAGAACCATTGGCAGCTTTAACAATATTTAGAACAATAAAACAGAGTTTCAGTGCCTAAAATCATCCATATATTTTTTCGTGCAGGTCTTCTTCCGTGGTGCGTCAGTGAATGCCATCCGTGGCTTCCCGATGAGTGCCACCATGTTCCTGATCTATGAACTCTCCCTCAAGTTCTTCAGGAACCTTTAAGAGATGAAACGCTGATGTTGGATTTAAAGGAATGCACTAAGTGGCAAATAACATGGTAAAAATAAGCTCAACACTGAAGGTACACAGTGTGGCATGAAATACATAAAAATTCCACTCAGAAGTGAAAATGCTACCAATTGCCTTGTCACACAGGTAAATTAATCGATGAGATTTTAAAGGAATACACCAACTTTTTGGGAGACGGTCCTTTTTGTTCCGTCCTTAACAGTTACGACAACAAAAATGTCAAAATCATCCATGTGTTCCACTAGAGATTGTCTGTGGTGCTTCATGCTAACAGTACATGGTAACATGTTAGCATACATTATGTTGTGTGATAAGTAAGTAAGCTCCATACAGTTTAACATTGTAAGCTCCATGCTAATAGCTTTGCAAGCACTGTGTGGTGTGATAATAAGCTCCATGCAGTTCAGCATACACTGTGCTGAGTGATAGTAAGCTTCATGATAACACATTAGCATGCAATGCGTTGACTGATAGTTAGCTCCATGCTAACACTTTAGCAAACCCCATGGTGAGTGATAGTAGGCCACTAGCATTATCTCTAGTGAGAAAATGAGAACTTGTAACAGCACTGAAACTAAACAGTAAGCAATCTTAAATGATATGCAGCCAAGTCCCACCATTTTGTGTAGAAGAACGTATGAATGTATAAATAATATAATATAAAACACCACAAACTTTTTAATTATGAAAAGCTCACTCTTCTTACTATGCTAATGCTAGTCACCCACTAACACTCTACCTAATGTATGCTAACGTATTAGCTTGAAGTGCCGAAGCCAACGATCTGTCAAATTGACTAAACTCTCCAAAACTCAGTGTATTACTTCAGTACAAATTTGTCAAAACAAAACAAAAATCAGTGTATTCCTTTAGGTTAGCTTTGGGAAACGGGGATTAGCCGGTCAGCCTGGCATCTGTCTGTCCCACCATGCAAGCGAACCTTATCTGGACAGTGATCCTCTTAACCTCAGACACCTACAGCTTTTTCCTGGAAGATATCTTTTATCAACTGTCCTTTACAATTGCCTTTTTCCTGTGTATTATCACATGTATAGGGTTACTATTGGTATCAGGTCAGATCAATGTAAACGTGTAATTTATCAATAAGAAGGGACTTGTACTTTTAGCTGTGACTTATGAGGGAATATGAATTAATTGTAATTATCCACTTGAACACTTGTTTCAAGGAATTGACACTTTCAGTACATCTGAGTATGGTTTGGGACAACACTTATTACTGCTGAACACAATGTATCAGGATGTGTAAACATTCAAGGAGCTTGGTTTAATTATATAAAATTTCAGTTATTGTACATTGTAGAAGAAAGTACTTAACTTAAGTCTCTGATTGGCACTTGATCCATTGACACTGGATCCTCTGTGCTTTTGATATGCTGAAAGCAGGATTCCTATATTTATGGATTTGTCATTAGTTTTTATTTTTTATATAGTTTAATTTCAGTTTCAGTTTGTTTTTTTGTTAGTTTCTAGTGTGGTTTTGGTGGTTTTGGTTGAGCTTTTATTTATTGTGAGTCCTAGTTTTAGTATTTTTGATAGGGCTGGTATAGTGATAAAGACAGAAGGAAAAGAAAATTTGTTCAATATGTTTACATTAGGCATGGTATAATACAGACCATAAACCATGAATTCTTCTAAAATATTTTTTTACACAATTTAATATATCAATAGATTTTAATATTTGTAAATTAAAATTTGTAAATTTTGTGCCCAAAACATTTTTGTCTTTGAGTTAATGATAATACCCTAGACTAAAAGCAAGGTAACTTTTCCCCCAAAATAGACGCACACAGTTTTTCCAAGTATGTTGTGTTGAAAGTAATCCAAACCTGTGTTGTCCCAAACTACACACTCAGTGTTTTTTTGAAAGTGACACATCCGTCCATTTATGTTGTGCAAAATGTTTGATTTTGTTGAAATGTCACATCCATGAGTGCACATCACTCATTCATAATGCCTTCCACTGCACATGTACTGTATGTGCATCCTGTGTTACAGACCACTTGTACATATGTGCGTGTTTCTTATATTAAGAAAAGCGGAGGAGTTTTTACAAGTTAATTTTAACTTTATGTTAACATACAAAAATATTTCCTTTAATACAGTTTAAATGCATTAATCCAGATACATAAAACACCACAGTTACAGTATGTTATGCCTTTTTTTAATCCACTGCATTAATTTAGAATCACTATCTTATCAACAGTTACATAGTATTTAATACACAAAACTGCACACAAATGAAGTTTCATTTTGAAATGAGATATAACCTTTTGAAAAAAAAACAAAAAACGCCACCTACTCTGACAAAATGATTGCTAAAGCACATTATGGGTCAATAATGAAACTGTTTCCACCCCAAAAAAGTTGCTTTTGAGAATGTCCTCTCTGAATCCTCTTTTTTGAAGTTCTGACAAACTTCAGCTACAGCAAAGTCTTTTCAAAATGGATATTTATCATTTTAAAATGAATTTCTTCTAACTAATAGACTTGCCTGCTATCAGAATTTATTGTAGTTTTGTTTTGTTTTTTTGTTTTTTTGTAAGGGTTGTCTCATGTAAATATATGTAAATATGTGAACTGCCATTCCATATGGTGGAGAGCCAGAAATATCTATTTTAAATAAAGCTTTTAAACACATCGAGTGCCCTGGTTGCTTTCTAGGATCACGAGTTCCCAGAATAACGTGCAGTTCACGTGGCGGAGTCATGTGACAGCCGCTGCAGAAAGATAATCAGTTGTTACGAGATAAACAGTCGATGGTGTTTGCGTGTGTTTAAGGCCACAGGCGGGAATTGACTATCATGTTGTAACTCTGTCTGGTGGGAAGAATCACATGTGACCTTTCAGCAGATATGAGCCCTGGCTTTGACCTTCTGCCTGCAGGCTGCTGATAACAAAGTTTAAAGCCCTCAAGTCTCTGTCCTGTCACTGTCATAGTGGTACATTGCAGTACAGGCTCTGTGTTTCCCAAGTACATTGACCTGAAACCGGTTGTGATATCTCACAGTGGCCACTAGATGGCAGCGTTCCCCAAAACAAACTCAACCGCCATTCATTTCCAGTCTGCTCACATCTCTCAATTCCTTTGGGTGCTTTTCTCTGCATACAATCCGGTCGATTTTGTTCACTGTCCACAAATAACAGCAGAGATAAACAATGAAAATAATGATTATAACCCTTTTTAGGAAACACATTTCCAAGTTTCATTCATCCATTTCAATCACATATCACGCAGCACTTTCATCATTATTTACTGTTTCCTTCCTCACTCTTTCCCAGAGGTATTGTACATTAGTGATTATTCTTAATTGATTTGCCTGGTTTTAATTGTTTTAAAGGTACAAAGTGCTTCACAGAGACAATCAAACAGAGGTAATAAAATTAGGAAAAAGCAACACATACTGCCCAGCAGATGTAGACTCCACCGGTACAGGGACACATTCATAATTTATGCAGTGGCACTGAAACATACTGGTGCACATAATGTTACAAAAACAAACCAGAAATAAATGCACTATTCCCATAATATTGCTATAAGGAGTGATAGTGTGCCTGTGATAATTTAGAGTGAGTTCATAAATCATCCTTTGGTGGTACTATTTTATTTCCCATGGTATCACTCTAACATTACTATAGAGACAATTTGTTGTGACAGGTGATCATAACTATCAAGGGAGCAGCTGAAACCCAGATTTCATTTAGGGATCAATCCAACAACTGATCAGTAACGACTGTGTGGAGATCTACTTGGGCTGTGGCAGGGTGGCAGACATAGATGAAGTATGTTTGTGTGGGAACGAGGACGGTAGAGGGGGGTCCAGACTCCCCTCCTATGCAGAGGGCCCATAATTAATTAATAAATGTCCATATGCAGAAGGCCCATAATTAATAAATGTGCCACTGGAAAAAAAAAACAAGATCTTACTACGCCTAACTTGCTGCTTTAGATACACAGGACCTTGATGGTATATAATAGTTTGTATCTCAATCTAAATATGTTTGTTTTGGTTTTCTGTACATAATATGTATAAATTTTGCACCTGCAGCAGAGCTACAGCTGAAAAACTCAAATACCACTGACCTTTGAGAACCTATTTCATCAGAATTGCACTATATCTTCCACTTCCTTCCTTCCTTCCATCCTTTCTACTTCTCTTCCTTGGGATTTATGTTTATTCTTTTTATTGTTTTTAACATTCATTTTGATTCTTTCATTGCATTTTTGAAGCTTATTCTATTGTTGAACTCAGTTGCTCTGTATGAGAGCATCAGCTAAATGTTTAAAATATAAAGTGTTACAATCCCATGCAGCCCACTGATGCTGTCAGAGTTTCTTTCTTATGTTAAGGCTACATTGTTTTTATGGTCTTTGCGGTTTATTCTCTTAGTGTCAGCTGAACATCTTAAGAGTGAAAATGAAAAATGTAAATGAGAAGCCCCATGTTTACAGGCCATCAGAGCGCCAAATGAGATTTGGTTTGAGAGCATCTGGGTCCTGAGAGACCCAGACAGCCGGGGCCATAGATCAACCAAAGCACTGACCCACCATAAATTCTCAAAGCACCTGGGATGTTGACTGCCCTAGTTTTTGACCTTTGATATGGTAATGTCCTCACTTTTACCCTTCCAAGATGATGGGGTCTATACGGGAAGCCCACAGCAATACAGTGACAGTAGCCTCAGAGGCCTCATAGCAGCCACCCACACCAAGCGCCATATTAGAGGACTCACTAAAGAGTTAGCCCATTCTGGTAGACATTTGTTAGTAAGTGCAAAATACATTACGACTGGTTAGAGATAGGAAAAACATAAACATATTGTACAAGTTGCTGCTGTAGATTAATACATTAAAAACCTTAAAAAATGTAATCAGCTGTTGTTTCCAAAGGCTGTGGACTTCCAACATGGCCACCAGGCTCTGTTACGTCATACAGAAAGTGCTTTGCTTTTGCGTCCTGTAGTTCATGTGGTAACTACAATCAGACAGGAAGAAAGATGGCAGTTATGTGCTTAAATAAACATAAACACTACTTGAAATCTTTCAGCCATCTAAAACATCAAAGGTAAATGTCAGGTTTTGGTGTGAGTCCATCACATTCAAAGAGCAAGAGCTTCTTTTTAAAGCTGCTATTTTGCACTGATGTTCAACAATTCAAACAGAATACAGGGAGAAATCCATTGAAGAGGTAGAGAGGCCTGTTTATCCACCACAGCAGCAGAAAATGGACGAGGAAAACTCGCTCTCTTGGTCTTAATATTGCTACTGTTCTGTCCACCTACATGTACACCCCAGATCTCAATGGAACAGTGTCATACCTGTGGCCTGTGGAAAGGTATTCTGGAAAATGTTGGAAATCAATAACTGAAATCTAAAATAATATAAATCCTGTAATGCACTGTGCATCATAAATAAATCATCACAACTTCATCAGAGCTTTGCTTTAAGTTATTATTTGCTATTTTACTCCCTGTATTTTAAACAGGATTTTTGATATTTGATGGAAGAACATGAAGTGTCTTTCTCCATCTTTGATTCTTCCTCAGCCTGCTCCTCCTTTTCCCTCCTCCATCTCCTTTCCTGCCACCATCTCCCATTCACCTCCTCCCTCATTCTCTCATCTTCTATTTTCATCCTCTCTGCTTTACTTCATCCTCTGCTTCTCCTCAACTTTACTCTTTCTACATTGTCCTTAATCTTTCTGTTTCCCTCCCACTCTTCACCCTGCAACTCACCCATCTATAATTTCTTGTATCCCCTTTCTCCTTTAACCCATCACCTCCCTTCTCCCTCCCTCATCAGTCTTCTCTGCCCTCTCTCAACCCCTCAAACCGCACAGCTCCAAACCTTCCATCTTCTTCCCTTTCTTTCCTGCCGGCCCTCCTCCCTGCCTCAATTTTGACCTCAAATGTCTGTGTTTTCCTCCTGGCTCTGCCCCAATGCAGCTGAGGGTCCTCACCCCTGCCGTGCACCTGCACCCACGCACAATCTCTCTCTCTCTCTCTCTCTCTCTGTCTCTCTCGCTCTCTTACGGTCCACCCCAAACACATTATTCAACATCATTTACTGCACAACTCCATACTGACAGCTCTAATTCAGAGATAGAGAACATCAAAATGTATCTTGTTTCTAAATACTTGCTCACGTGCCTCAAAATAAATGACAAAATACCGGTGCCAAGAAATGCAATTAAATAAATGGTATGTAATTTGTATTTGGATCATAAAAAAGTCAAACATTTCACATAATTAAAAAGAGAACTCTACATTATCCTCATGGACAGCTGCATGGAGGGTAGCAACAAAGGGGTTCAAACAGTGTTTCTCTTGTGCCAACCAGTAATTCACTGGTTGGCACAATGATTTCACCAACTCATGCACTAACACAAGTGATCCTCAGACAACTCTTAGGCCATCTGCTAGAACCTAGAACCCAACTCTCATACAGTGGAAATCTGGCATACACCTCACCCCACCTACAATGGCCTGACAAATCTGGAGGTACAACATAAACCATCAGTAAATATTGAGGTGTGAGAAAAGGAAGATGTTAGAAGAAGAAGAAGAAGAAGAAGAAGAAGAAGGAGGCCATACAAAGTCACATAGCCTTGAGCCAAAGTCCAGGATCTTCCTCAGTGGAAATACCTTGGTCTGCCCAGACCTGAAAACCGAGACAAAAACAAGTGACCAAAAACCCAGGATTAGCCAGATGCAGACCACACTGCCTCTACACTCAGCCGTGGTCCAAAGATGGTTAGACCTCACAAACAGGCCAAAGCACAAGGGCCACCATGTTACCAATGATACCACACCACACAAAATACCACAATCAGACCTGTGAGGCAACCTGTGAGGAAACAACACTGGACAGACTGATACTCATCTGAAACATCTTTATAGTGCCCAATGTTTGGCCTCTTAACCAAAATGCATACATCAGTTACGCCTGCACCAATTGGACATACCTCACAGTGAGGGGTCAAGTCCTCCAGATGAGGGTGTACCTGGACCATCCACCAAAGACCCAGGGGAAATCAGCTGATACCAACATCATGAACACAAGGGGGGCAAAAAAAACCTTATCAGACCCTTGGTCCCCAAAGTAATCTTGTCCCTTGGCCTCAATAGCAGGGAGAAGGTAAATGCTACCGTCCTCGTCAACAAGGCCCTCGGCAATATGTTATGCATGCTACAAGCTACCTTCCCTAATGCATAAATCTTCATTCCACCGATCAGCTTCTTTGGACTCTTCTGCATCCCTTTTGAGGGATCAAGGCCAACCTTTGAATTTTCAGTCACTTCATTCTACAGGAATTCCTCCAGTGGCAATTCCTCAAGTTGACACACAATTCCTTTTGTGCAGAACAAGACAAAATCAGCTGGACCGACTGTCACGGACTGTGGTAGTGAGAGCTTCAAGTGTGGCAATTCATCGACTGCTACCTCAATCACAGCTTGCCACTGTAGCTTTGTACAGGATACCAACTAAACAAAGTGTGAAAATGGCTAATGAAGTACCCAGATGCCAAGTGACCAGATTGGGAGC
>OMKZ01054927.1:15498-33726 GCA_900302535.1 Neoniphon sammara | reverse complement strand
CTGTGGTAGTGAGAGCTTCAAGTGTGGCAATTCATCGACTGCTACCTCAATCACAGCTTGCCACTGTAGCTTTGTACAGGATACCAACTAAACAAAGTGTGAAAATGGCTAATGAAGTCAAGAGAGAGTCACAATGGGACAGTTTAAATACACTGACATATACATGGCCAACTGGGAGGAGATATCTTTCCAAATTGCCCTCACCATATGATACTTGGATGAGATTTAGGAAATTTGGATGTATATTCAAGAAGATCTGCCAAATGGTCAAAGACATCAAAACCCTGGACATCAAGTTGGTCTTAAAACCCACCAACATGCATGCCTTACTCAATCGCAATAGAATAGGTCTAGTTTGAATACTTTGAAATACAAAAATACTGCTTCCAATTTTTTTTTTGTACCTTCACACAAATACAAACAAAACTCGAGTAAAATCTATTTCTAATCTATTTAATTAAAATACTGCCAATCTCTAAATGTCAGAGTAAACAATGTCTCTGTGTTCCTCTCACTCCACCTATTCACACTTTCAGCTCCACAGGTGGACAGATGTCTGTTTAGCCAGCACAAACTGGCACAGTCACAAGGTAAAATTAACAAATGTGCTTGTGTCACACTGATGTTATGGCAGCCATGTTGGAGCACTCTGTTTGTAATGTAAACAAAAATAAAATGTAGAAAATAAGAACTTTTTCATAACACTACAAAATGGCCCCATTCTTTGAACTGACTTGCGGGTTTAGCTATGTAAAGTCATTGCACGTGCATAATGATCCTGTATTAGATGTGCACCATACTCACAAGCAAGATTATCACAAAATTTTGAATCAGTATTGGCCTGAAATTAAATATCATAGACTGTCCAGCTCTGATATGATGAAGGTACCTCCTGGCCACAGCTACAGAAAAACATGATTTGATGTGATTTTCTCATTTTATTCATTCATTTGATTATTAAAGAATGTTTTTGTCAATTAATTCTTCATTTAAAGGCGTATCCCAGAGTTTCCCTGCCACTGAACAGTTGGGTGATACTGATAGGAATAAAATTCATGAGGTAACACTGACCACATTTTGACTTGAAAACAGAAAAAAGATGTTTTTGAATTTTGAATGCAGAGACAGAGATAGTTTTGACCTCCAAGACCTGTTACCAGTTTAACTAGTAATAATGCAGTTTAACATTGCACTGTCAGCACATTATGCTTTAAGAATATTTAATGAAGTGCTGGAACAGTGCTGTTGTGTATTTACAATACTATTAATATGTTAACAAAACTGTAAGGCCATGGTGAAAAGTGCTTTGTGTGTGTGTGTGTGTGTGTGTGTGTGTGTTTGCAAGTAATTTTACAGCTCTACTGGATATTTGAGATTTTTACTATAGCGCTATTGCCAACAGCACTGCATTCACTTGTATTATATTCTGTATCATTAACTTCGAGAGCAAAAATACATTAAGAAAAGGCGATTTTTCTGCTAGCACCTTTTGCTTTTCGTTGCTTTGAGCATAAATACCTTCAGTGAATTCTATAATTATACCTATGCCAAGCGCCACAGTATATAAGCCTCCTGTGTTTAGAAAAAAAGAGAGGGAAAGAGCAGGCAATTACACACACACACACACACATGCGCCCACACACACTTATACAACCTCCATGTTCTTGGCATTTACAGTGGCCCCGTTAAAATGCAAGAATAAGCTGAAATAAATAGCTAATCTCTCTCTCTCTCTCTCACTGTGTCTCCCTCTGCATGCACACATAAATGCCTTGTGCTGAGTTTTCCTCAGGAGACAGAAATACACTAAACCACTTTTCAGCCGTCCGTCATTGAAAGCCCCTTAACGATTAAGTCTATTGGTCTCTGGAAATTACAAACAACCCACACACTAATCTGTCAGGGAGCTTTTCATTCAGGATTAACAAGAAGGTAAAAAACATCAGTGTGGTTAATTCATCAGTTACAACGATGGCAGCAGCAGTATTGAAGGTAGAGAAGCAGGTTTGTGGACAGAAGGTTTGAATTCGTGGACCAGCTGCACCAGTGACAGCAGAGGACTGATTGTACTGAACAGTGCCCAAGTGTGAATATATGTAAATGTACTGAGTGTGAAGCAGGGTGCTGCTGAAAAAGAGCTTGGCTAAACAGTTTGCTGCAAAAACAAAGCATTAAAACTTTGGAGGTTGTATAATTTGTGGCTGAACTAACTAGTAGAGCTTTACCATCACACAAACACAACAAATCATCGTTAAATGTCAAAATTTTAAACTCAAATGTGATGTCTCAGACACCACTGGTCTGATATTGACAAAAAAAATGAGGCGATGCATCTTTGCACCCGCCTGATTTCCTGAAATTTGGTGAAATGAGTACAATGTTTTAAAATGCAAATATGTGCTCTGCACACAGAAAGTGAGAAATAAGTTTTCACACCAGGCCAGAACTACAGGAAGGAGGGACAGCTAGAAACAAGCAGCATTCTGAAATAAAGCAAAGTGGTGGGAAATAAGAATACTGAGAATGGGACTGTAACATGGTCATAAACACTCAACTTTGAATCTAATGGCCTGGCTTCAATTCCACAAAGATTTCTACTGCGACTTAAGTTTTGATTTTTAGTTAAATTCTTATTTAACCATGACAAAAGCCTTTCCATAACCCTAACTACACTGTTTCAGGTTCCCAAGCTTAACCACACTTGTTCAACTTGCCTAAACTTAACTTTGAGCCAACCTTTTGATTTGAGTAACAGGTAAAAATGGTGTGTACAATTTCTGCTATTTCATATGTAGTCTGCATTTCAGACTTTGGTTGCTTTGCACTGTGCTCTGGTGTTTAAAAAATTACACTGATTGGCTTGATGGCTACGCTATAATTAATGGTCAAAATTTAAACATTTAGGTTATATAGGCTACACCACTGGTCCACTACTGTGAAACTTTTTATAAATACATTCCTCCCTTTTTGGGGTCTCAAATCAAACTACCAAGTCCAAACTACCACTGCACCACTCGGCAGATTTACTGTAAGCCCTCTTCTGCTATGTTTACATGCAATAGGCTGTAAATGAGCAAATCTGCTTTTTCTAGTGAAGAGAGCTAAGTGGAAATGCCACTTTCAGTCCCATAACTCTTAATCTATCAAAGTTTCATGATGAATACACACAGTGTTTTGCACTCTCAGCAAGCTGCACTGCTTTTGTGTGCCTCCAAAAGCTTAACATACGTCCTCATCCTCCTGCAGGCTTTGTTTGTGGGATTTGTAAACGTTTGTTGGCCATGACTTTGGTGATTAATGCATTCATAAGGAGCTTTATCAATGCCAGGGAATACAAGCAGCAAAGTATTTAATTATAGAGGAGATGTCTTTAATTAACAGGGTCAGTCACTGAGGGAATACAAAACAGAGGGAGGCAAAACAGTTTCCTCTCCTGTGTACTTGAAGTACCAATTCTTTTTGACTGTAGCAATTCTGTCAAAAGCATTTATCTCAAAATGCTTCACATCAAGTTTGCAGAAAAAAAAGACCTGATGTTCATTCCTCAAGTGGGAAAAATACAACTGACTGAAATACAGAAATAGGACAGTTTTACTCACAATGTTCTTGTATAACTGACGGGTTAGTGATTATGTTAAGGTATATCTATGTATATCTACCTCTGTATCTAGATAGGTAATGCTTTTTTTGTTGTTGTTGTTGTTTTAAGCATAAAACTTCAAGATACAAAACCACAAATATTACAGCTATACACAGAGAAATGGACAAAGAATGATTTGCAGTAGGTAAATTTTCCTGTTATTGTGCACTGAAATAAACTTAAAAAATTAAATGTATAGTCAATGCCATTTTCCCAGAGTTCTTTCACTGGGAAAATAACTTTTTAGAAGCCATTTAGGCTACATTCACATTCAGCATGTTCAGAGCAGTTTATTCAAACTCCAGGTGAGAACAATGCCATTTGAACTCTGGTGGCACCAAATAACCTGACAATGTTTCAGTCCTCTAAAACTGGGGTGAGAATGCAATCCAAGCATTTACATGAAACTATCTTAAAATGCAAGGGATTATGGGTAGAAGGAGACTGATGCTGACATCTGATAGCCAGCAGCTGCACATGCTTGGAAAACCTACCATAACAAAATGAAATTGATGCTTGTATCCGCCTATTTGGGTAGCATAAGTGTGCTAAGTGAGACAGAACCCAACTGCACGCAGTTTCTATCATATGCTAGCTTTATTTGTCTCTTTCTATAGAGACATAATTTTTTTTGTGTGTTAAGATGGCCACACCTAAGTGTAAAAATGGCTTGCTTGCCATTATATTTGCATGATAGAGATGTTTTCTGTCTGCAAGGAATCTTGGGTACTGTTGGCTCCCTGTGTTCAGATTCCAAGCAGTGGATGTAGTTGAGATTTCGCAAACATGTTTTGGATTTTGTATATTTTGGGGATTGTTAAACATTTGGTCGACTCACTTGCACTTGAATGTGGTAGTAGCATTTATGATTTCTGTTTCATCAAAAATCAGCTATAATCCAATAATCTCCTTGTATTTTATGCTTTTTGTATGTTGTGGACTTAATTTGCAAATAAACTTAACTGAACTATCAGCTAAACTGAACTCATTTTGACAAAACTGACACTGGTTAAAAAATATATAAAACATAATTCCAAAAATTCCATTCAAAATCCAAGCACAAACATCCAGTGAAAACACAGGTAAAAGCTTTTTATAAACCTTTTTTATTTGTGTTATGCATTTAATTTCCAAAAAGTATGATTCAGTTCCATTGATGAGACAATTCTACAGTGATTGGGCTTCACATAGAGTATATGACATGCAGTTAAGGAAAAAATAGCATAAGAACTCATATTTTACATTCTCAACCTCTGCACCCTGAAATTATTTTCACCCTGAATTAAAAAGAAAGACCCTCTTGATTCGATTATAGCAACATTTTTTTTGTTTTGTTTTGTTTTTATTTTCCCTTTTTTCTATAATTTATGCCTTTCAGCTTTATCGTCGTCTTGTTTAGAAGGCTAGTGGACAACACAAAACTATACAGGTAGTTAATAGTGGTGACTCCTTTGATCCCGTAACCTTTGTCAACGTAACATTTGAACGTATTCTAGTGCAAATGCCAAAAAATTAAAATGTACTCAAAAGAGCTGAGTTTCCCTTCACAGTCGCAGTTAAACAAAATCATTGAGCTGCTTAACGTGCCAGCCTCGGTAAAGAATTACCAAGCACAACACGCTAACTCACATTTCTAAATCTAATGGCAGGAGTCAGCGGACTAGTTATAAAAATATCAACAAGTAAATACGTAAAAATGTTAGGAGATAGACAAGTGTCAAGACACCACAGTGTTCAGTCAAATGGGTGTTGTCTTGTAAGTCCAGCCTTGTTTGGAGTTGGACGAGCGATACAGTTGAAAGGAAACTAGAATTGGTTTTTACTCTAAAACGTGCATTGTGATCACCATCTTGATCACTCCTTCTCCTGTCACGCCATTGCATTTCATAAAATGACATTTAAGAAGTAAACATCTACAGCATGTTTTTCGCACGCTGCCTATATAAACTCTTTTGTGTTGATATATTGTATATTAATAATCATGAGAAATATCACCAAACCCATTGGAGAATTCTGCCTGTTTATGTAACTGGGGGGGTTGTGATTTTGTATGGTTCCAAGCCGATCTGTTTCTCAGCTTTCTGAGCGTTTCTGAGTTCCTGACAACAGAAGATGCCTTGATAATCCAGTTTTATCAGTTGCGACCTCTTTGGCCTGGCTCTCCTCTTAAACCATCCTGGCAACAAGATCCATCGTTGTTCCATTGACTGACAAAAGAGCCAAGACAGCCTATGCGAAGGTGTTTCAGAGAGCTCCAGCCAAGATTTTATTCAGTGATTTAATGTCTTTGAGGCCTCTCATCTCAAAATCTACACTTACGGCTGTCGTCTCTCGCACTCAACCAAATCTAAAGACTTCTATTCAAGTGTTAGGAAAATATAAATATATCATTTAAAATAATCAGTTTGTTTCTACCCCCGAATCAAATTTGATGAAACATCATCTTGCTTTTACACTATTTACTACCTAAGAATTTTATCTAAACTAAATAGCCTTGAGGCCCCTTATACCTAGATCAACACATCTCTCCACAAACACTGTTTTTCACACTATCTCATGCAACCAGAATGGATCAAAACAACACGTCACGCAAGGACAAGTACAGATGTGACAGATGAGTTACCAGTAACCTCACGAAAAGATGACATGATATTAGCCCTTTGCGAAGGCGGTTCACATGCCGTGACGCCTCGAGACGAGTCCCGCTGAGAGTCTATTTTACATACAGAGGACGTATGGCTGTAGTTCCTGGACCCGTGAAATAATCATAGTCCAGGACAACTTTTTTTGTGTGTGTTCCCCAAGACTAGAGTAAGCTTAGTCCACGAGCTGTAGATGAAACTGGCCTTGCCCTTGGGTGCAGGAGGAATTGTGGGAATCCCTGTCTTAACTTAAAAGAGCAAATCAAGGTGCTTCCCCTCGCCTACAACAGTGCATACTGCTCTAGAAGATGTCTGCATAACTGTGCTGTAATGGTAATGCTGTGCTACGTGGCTGATATTTTTGCGTTATTCCAACATAGGCGGTTAAGTAATAACGATGAGCTTTGAGACTGCATTAAAATAAAGCTCTCTGCAGGTTGGCCTCATGTATGGAGACATAAAATTTTGCATGATATATTATATGTAGAAATCGAACAAAAACTGTACTACACCTAGGTTATCAAAAGCAATATTCATTACAGTATCTTCTTTAAATTGCACGTCCCCAGTCTCTTTCTAAAAGCCTTGACGCCAGTTGGCATTCCACTTCAATCAAGCTGTTACATACCAAAACTACACAACTTTAGATTCATATCCAAGGTGATGTCTTAGGCCGTGTTCATATAGGATTTATTTACATACCTGTGCCTTTTATCAGTTATTTTCAATTGGTCTGGTCATGGCAGACACGTCCTGTAAACATCTGGTGTTTGTTTGTTTTTTTTGAGGTGGCTCAAATTTGAAAATGTCTTGATTTTTTCCATATGATGGATCTTGCCAAAGTTAGCCTCTGGTTAATGAAAGTATGTAGCCGGAGGCACTTGGTTCAGATATACTGTGTCAAGAGCATCAAGCCTGTCCTGCTGTTCAGACATGAGCTGTCCTCCATCTCAGCTGTCACAGGCAGGAATACTAATGTGTGACATCAAAATAGGACCAGCAGCTTTTCCTGGGGTTTCTCTAGCAAGATTTCCCAGCGGGTCGCATCAATAATGGGAAAGGTACATCCGTCACTGCAAGGTTGAAGCAAGTGTCTGCTTTGTTAGGAGTCAGTGCTTGATGCCCTGGCACAGCATAGTATATCTGATAGGTCTTGTTGTTTTTTTGGTGATTTTAGCTACTGACTTCTTGTATTTAGCAATATCAAGGATGCTAAATGTGGCTAATGTTGTAACACCTATGAGATAAAGGGGTGAGTGCTAGCTGAAAAAGTCACTTAGCTCCTAGCTAGCTAAGTTAGCTAGTTAGCTAACTTGCAAGTTGTTCTCCTGTTACGTAACAAGAATTTCTCCTTGTGCCCTTTGACCTCTTGGTCTCTCTTGTATTTTAGCAGGAGAGAAAAGCCCCCATCTGATCATGGCCTAAAACGTCACCAAGACTCCTTCCACTAGACAACAAAGAACATCGAACACTCAACAAAGTTTAACGCAGAGCCAATCTTTCTGGATCCAATACACAGATTCTGTTGCCTGGAGACTCCTATAGAAACAGCAAATTGTCTATTTTTTCATATTTTGGCATTTGGTGTATTCTCTTCACCCAACATTTGCATGCTCAAGATTCGAAAAGGAATGTGTTAAGTATATTTTCTAGACATGGCACCGCTAGGGAGACACCCTAGCTTAATTCTGTGCACAAAATAGTTCAAAGACACATTTACGTAGTATAAACCAGGACTATATGAATCAACGACATGGTCTTACATCACAGACACATAGAAGGACACACACATATAAACACACACACTTACATACAGTACACATGTGGTACATTAAGACAGTTACAACAATGGCTTGGTCATCTTTTTTTTCTACACGCATTTTCTTTGTGTATACATTAGTATACACATTTAAAGATACAAGAACGGTGAGATTTACAAACAGATATGTAAATATCTTTTTTCTATTTTTTATACAGAAAACAAACATGAGACAGTTAACTTTCAATGTTGAAATACCCTCTTTTTATCATTTTGAGTAATTATTGCAATCTAAACAATATGGCTTTGTCTAGTGAAAAATCCTATCTGAGCGAGAAAATGAAAAAAAAAAAGTTTTGTAGTGCTTATGCTGACTTCATCATAATTCTTATTAATCCTTAAGGTTATCCTATGTTACAGACTCATGGAGCAATGTATACATCATACATTGTCACACAACTAACCATTTAAAAGCCACCAGATTGTTAATGGAACTATCTCTTGTCAAAAATGACTTCAGGTGATAACCAACATGCTTTGTCTTATCGATAAATGTCCATATATTAAAGTAGTTTCACTAAATATAGATCGTTCTCATTTACAGTAGTCTACTTAAATGCTATATGACAATTCACTATGATATTTTTGTTGGATTAAGAGATCCAAGATGCAAGATGCACAATATAATAGTCTCACAGATTTCATTAGGCATTGAGACAGCCAGCATCTGCTAGAAGTTCTACACCCCACAAACCAGTTTTCTTAGGCTCAGTCTATAGTTAATCGATTTTAATTTGCCACGGAATACATTTTAAGAAATTAGCAAAATCCTTTTGTGTTGGTCCTTGGGATGTCTGTGCCCACTGCATGAGCCAGTCAAGTTTCAAATCAAGTTTCTCTGCATGCACGTGTTCATTTGTGCGGTGACGAAAGAAATAGTAAGGTCTCTCCAGTATTTCTTTGGTCTAGGTTATGATGAATTCAAATTACATTTTAGTTAAACATAACTACTATTCATTCCAAGCCGAGGGGAAATGTTAGGCTGACTGGAGCATAAATCAATTTCTGTTCCCTTACAACAAATTGGTTGCACATTTGTAAAACTTCAAATTAACTACTGAATCACAAAGACATTATCTGGCATTTGCATTCATATGTGAATACCTAAAAAAATCTTAATAATGGAGTCCACATAATCACACTTAACAACAATCAGTTAATCAAGTGCTTGATGTATAACCCATTTTCATCTTTATCATGGATGGTATGACAGGAAATGACATCATGTACAGTATCGGCTACCCCCACTGTATCCCAGTGGTTAATGTTTTGATTGTCTATGGGGACCACACAACCTAATGTTTTGGTGACTAATTATTTCTAAAAATGGTGACTAATTATTTGTATATCTGTAGCAGTCAACAAAAAGGGGTGATAAAATTTTGGGAAAAAATCAAAGATTCAACCAAAGTAACCAGAGTCTTGTTTACTTGCCAGGATAAATACCTTTAGCAAAATGAACTGAAATCTGTTCTGTGATGCAACCTCACAAATCCTTTTGATTGATAATTTAGATATTGACTCTGTTTCCAGCATTACAGTAACAAACTAATGTTTTTTTTCTTTCTAGCAAAATGGCAGTCTATCTAGCTGATAGCCTTAGAAGTGGCCATTTGAGGGGAAATAAAACTTTTTCTTCAGCAAACAGCTCCTCAGAAGCTTGTGGTCTTGTAAGCAATAGATAATTATTTTTTTAGTTTAGTGGACTTGTCCTGACTGCAGCTTATTTTGCAGTATGTTAATTGCTGCTTCTCAGATTAGGAGGCTTTCAACACTGTGTCTGGGACTTCCAATAGAACCTCACCACTAACATGATCTTTGAACAAATGTTTTTGGAAACCCCAGGATGTGCCTACTAGCCAACATAACATCATATACAATATTCCAAAAGTGTCCAATATTGTCAATATTGTCCATGAATATGTGCCTACATGCTACCAACAACTGTACAACTGTTCGACTTAAAATGACACCCTCATTTACAATTCCTCTTCTAGAGGAGATGATATGAAGGCACGTCCTAGAAACTAAAAATCTGTTTTTCAATAAAAAGACCTACATCAGATTCATAAAAATAGAAAGTAGCCATTGAAAAAAACATTTCATCTAGTGGAAAACATGATGGCAGTGCCATTTAAAAACCACAGAAGCAAGAGGACACACTGAAGTGTCCACTGCCCTTCTTTCAGGGAATACTGTTTTCCATTGATCACCATTGCCTGGCAGCAGATGATGGTCAACCATTCAAAACCCTGACGGGTTTATGGTATCATAATCTGGAATGTTTCAGTGGAAACAAAAGACGTAAGACATAGTAATAGCAAGAAACGTGCTGAGTGGCAGCTGAAAGGCTGAAGAACAATTACGGCAAAAAAGGGGGTCGAATGACACTGTCATCTAGGAGTAGAAAATAAAAAAGTAAACATGTTCTAGAAAGGCAGTGTGTAGCCTCTAACAGTTTGGCAAAAAACCCCTCCCGAATCCTTTTTCCTCCCAGAAACTTCTAGAGTATACACCCCGAACCCGAAATACACAGAAACCCCCAGACCCATTCAAGTTCCCCAATCTCATTGCCCCCCAAACTTGAAACACTCAAACCTCTAGCTCACTCAACCCTTTGAACCCAAAGTCCCCAACACAAAGTTCCCCTCCTCCCTTTTCCCCGCAGCCCGGCCCAGGCCAGACTGGACCCTGGTTTGGGGTTCATGTTTTTTTTTGTTGCTGTTTTTTGAAATTACTTCTTGAACATGTCCTGTAAAGGTCCTGGCAGGAACTTGAGGACAGTGTCTAGGATGCTCTCTTCGTCATCCTCGTCGTCGTCTCCGCAGCCTGCTGGGATCGCCTTCTTTGGACGTGTCAGTGAACCTTCGCACGCCTGCTCCATGGCTGCTTTCTCCTCCGCTTCCTTCTCCTCTTTTTTCTTCAGTCCATACTGGGTGGAGAAAGAAAAAGGTGGATGTGAAGAGGAATGCAAAGAAAAGGTGCAAAGGGGACAAACTTCCCACAAACACATTTGTAGAATTTCAGTTGAACTCTGCAGCATTTCCTGCTTCAGTTCAGTTTGTTTGTCCAGGTGAGAACAATGCCATGTGAACTCTGATCGCACCAAATAACCTGGAAATGTCTCAGCCCTCTAACAAGAGAACTGTGATGAGAATCTAACCCAACCAACAACAGAAAACCACCTTGAAACACAAGGGATTATGGGTAGAAGGAGACATTTGATAACCTCATGCTTAGAAAGCTTGGCAACGGTCATGTTTGGAAATTTCTTTTTATTAATATTGTAGTTGGCTTTTCTGCTTGTTTAGACAGTTGAACAGTACAGAAATACAGAGAAGAGAGTGTGATGAAGGTCCTGGGCTGGACTGGAACTCAGGAAGTTGCTCTTTAGCCAACTGAGCCCCAAATCCAGGTATTTCCTAATGTTTTCCTAACTGGTATGAATGCCAGAGGAAGTAAATCATGCCAGAGGGCACAGACAAGTCCATCATGCTTAGCTAAAATTACAGGGACTGGAATCGAACCGGCCTCCCCACCTAGTGAAGAGTGCACATGAAAGTGGAAAAACTTAAGCTACAGATCTGAGAAAAAGATAACAATAAAACAAAAGAACTGCACACCTACGCATGATCAAAGGGTGGAAGAGCCATGGCACCATACTGCGAGACAAGCATTAGTCAAACCACAGGACTGCTTCCTTACCTTGTCCCTGATGGTCTGCCGTACTTTTTCCCTTTCCGCCTCCATGCGGGCGTGTTTGGCCTTCCTCTCCTCCTCCTGCTGCCTCAGTGCCTCCTGCCGCTCCTCCTCCTTCTTGGCTGCATCTGGGTCCTTCTCCTCCTCCCCACCGAGCATCTTGCCCATGTCTTTGGTGGCCCCTGGAAATAAAAGTCAGACATACTAGAATCAAGCAGGAGCTGATTTGAATGCAGATTGGTGGCTGTTAACACAAGAGGACTGATTAAATTAATATGAAGTTCACTCCACATTTTAATTTAGAATTTTAGGGGGAACGTCTCTCCTGAACAGCACATTTTAGGTTGAGTTATTTTTCTGAACATGTTGATCTCAGCACAGACTACACACTGATATATTGGGCCAATATTGGGGTTTTATTGAATATCAGATATTGGCTAGTCTGTTTCATCCACCTCTGATATGATTACCAAAGGTACACAAAATCAGTCTGGAAAAACTGCCATGAAGTTTGATTTTCTCAGCACATTTTTATTTATTATTATGTATCCCAGAGTTCCCCTACCGTGAATAAGTGTCCCTTGGGGAGGAGGGATCACCCTGCCTTAAAAAGTTAACAACCCCAGAAAAATGTCATCAGTCTGGATGTGAGTTTTAGTGTCCTTTGGTGTTCTTAATTTTCTTTCAGCTGCTTTTTCAGCCTAACAAGAAGAAAATTCTGGGCAAAATACATAATAGTTATAATTTTTCGGATAAAAACTGTCAAAGTCGTGGCTTTCCATAAGCCATATCAATCGCACTGGGTGTTTGATGGTGCAACCACAGACTTCTACTGTCAGCCTAAGAAAAGCTCCACTGCAGCAGCTGGACATGCTGTGCTCATGGGCAGGTAACCAGTAGCTGGAGGTGGAAGAACATCTGGATTACTTCTACCAACCCAATTTTCCATCTAATGGCAATGTCATCAGAATGAAGCCAGACTGAAGCACTTCTAAGACCCCAGCTGAGTCAAGGACATATATGCTGATTTCTCCAAAGTATGTGGAGTACATGCAAATCCAAAACTTAAAACTATTTCACTTCTTTCACAGCAGCTAAAGCTATATTCACTGATAGCATTTCATATATCACACAATGCTATATGAATACAAAGAAGCCACACTAGACTACATGTACAGTAGCACCCAGGTCTGTCATATTGTAATATGTAAACACAGTGCGCTAGCAGATCTGAGGATTACGTGACAGCAGGGCTCCCTGAAGATCCTTGAGGCAGTACCAGTGTCTTGGAAGACAACGCAGGAGAAGAGGAGCCAGCTGGAATAGCCTCAAAGACTCACTGAGACAGAGGAAGACAATTTCTTCCATCCGGTATCAGCCATCTGTCTGCCTTACCTGTGCCTCCTCATCCAGAAATTAACCCAGACTGAATCCTATCTGCATGATTAATCACAGATCAGAAGGTGCTGTGAGAAGCACTTTCACATCAGTAAACCGTTCCCGCATTCATTTTGAGACATTAATGTAATAGCCAACAACAAACAAGAATATTACTGAGACGACTGTCAGTCTTGACACTGTATTTTTACATTTTGTGACCCAGTAGTGAAGGCTGATTTGCAAACAAATTGTTTAAAAAAATGTGAGCTTGAGTCTTTTTCGGTCATGTTTTGGGAACGTGACCGAATGGACCCTGGAGCCTCCCTTTGCTTCCATTCACTTCCCATTTACTTTCACATGTAAATCTACATCTCCCCACATCTGCCTACCTGTCTAACTGTTGGTTGATGACAAACTTTAATCTTTATCTAACCAGGAAAGATGGTATGTTAGCAATGTGCTGCTTCATATTCAGTCATTTACTGCTATTGATGGCTACTGAGCAGCCCTGTTGGAGATGTTTGGGATTTGATGCCTTGCAAAAAGGCACTTTAGCAGTAATTACTGAGGAAGGGAAGGTGTCTACAATCCACTTTTATCAGCACTTCACATCACCACAGCCCGCTGCTGTCCTCTGCCTCTGTTCTTAAACCTCTTTACTCGTGACAGAACCTCTCTCTAGATGTGAAAGCGACTCTCTCTCTGCCTATTGATATTGCTGTTGTTACCTCAGTCTGATCGATAGTAAATACAGGACCACCTGAGAGTGTATGAATTATGGATCCTCCAGCAGAGAGAAAACTTCATCTGAGTATTGATCTGCCTCTCAGGTGCTGGAGAAAGAAGAGCCTGGCTGGCGGCCTGGTTTGCCATCTAGTGCCTTTCTTATGCCACAGTCAGAATGGAAAAAAGGTATTTTGCCATTAAGGGGATTATTTGAAGGAAAAGCAGGGGTATAACTAATGCAAAGCTGTGTGTTTTCTGCAGTGTATCCCCAGGATTAAATGTCTTGGAACATAAAACCATGCCATGAGATATGTAGCCTTTCTTGACCTTATTTGTATCCAGCTGCTACTCTGTCTATTGAAAATCCATTATCAGTTCAATGGGGCACTAGGTTTGTGTAAAATAAGTAAAATGTACAGCTCAACATTAACTTAAGTGTAAGAAATATGTTAAGTGACTTATCAATGCAAAGTACAGTAAGGAACAGCTGGTTTCTCCTGCTTTGAATGTAGCTTGGAGAAGATCCCATAATGGAGACATCAGTGCCAACAGCGGTTGTATTTAAATTGTGCATAGTAGTTTTACATTACACTATAATTATTTAGTTCTGTTTATCATTAAATAAAATGCTGTTTGCAGTGCTAATACTGGAATCTAAGCAATTTTTCCCATGTTCATACATGTTGATGTTTCATTGGTAGGTATTTGGAGTTGACCAGAGCTGAAATGGATTTGGAGCAGCTGGTCAAGACTAAAGCGTTAAATTAACTCTGATGGTTGTGGACTAATGGAAATACTTGGATAGTATTGATTTTTAATGTTGATGATTTTGCTGTGATAGATGCAAGATAAATGCACAAAGCGGGACGTCTGTAGCTTCTAGTTAATTGGGAGTTGAGAGTTTTGAACATGTAGAACGCAGGGAAAGTGGGTTTTGAAAGACTGTAATCTCAGAAATTTTTGTCAGTGGTACTGTTCAACAACCCTACCAACCATGAAAATATATAGATTATGGTTATTTTATCCCACTGGGCAAAAAAAACCTTTCTTATTACCCCTTTAGATATAAGTGGACTTAGCATATTTTTTGAGAATTAAAAAAAAAAAAAAGAATGTAAGAGTAATGAGAGATATCACTATCAAGAGGATATACTGTTGCCTCATTTCAAAGTCATTTGGGTTTGTGACTGCTCCTGTTGGTCTGTGGCGGACTCATACAGCGGTCCTAATTGCCCCGCAGCGCTGTGTGGCAGCAAACCTCAGGATGACAAATTAGCACCCAGCTGGAGGTGGAGATGGGGGGAGGCAGTGAAATGTTCCTCAGCACCACCTGGGGAGCCAGGTTAAGGTCAGACTGTCCGCTACGGGTGCCTCACTGCTTCACAGCACACAGAGATACACACCATGTGCACCGGAACTGAGTGTGTGCAAATATATACCGTGTGTGAGTGCAGGAATATGTGTAGATAAGCAAGTACATACAAACATGTATGGGAGCACAGGCAAAGTCTGTTATGTGTGGTTTTACAAACATTACAGACAGACAGACAGACACACACACACACACACACACACACACACACACACACATTGTTTTGATGTGCCTTTCCTGCCAAATCTCCCTTGAAAATGAGTAATCTCAAGGGAACTTCATGGGTAAATAAATGTTAAAGTAACGCATTTTATATAAATAAATGTCTGTAACAAAATAGTGATACAACATATTTCCTGTTCAAGAAAGATTTTCCATTTGCTGTTTTCAGTGTCTTTCCTGCTGCACAGGAAGTGATGTGTTCCACATTTCTGATTTGTTAGGAACAAACAGACATAAACAGTTCTCAGGCATTCTGGGAACTGTAAGAAATTACTTAAGTCAAAGTAGATGAAGCAGGTTGAGTGAAACTGGATAAACCAAAATAGATAGATAAATAAATAAATAAATAAAAATTCAGTTCAAAATACAAAATAATGTCTCACAGACTGATGAGATCTAACAGTGTAAAATGATCCAAGGGAGAAATTTTTCTCTGAGTTGCCAAAACAGGACAGAAGAAAAAACAAAGTGTGTGCAAACAAAACAACAGCCAGTGGCAACGCTCACTGTAATGGATCACATTGACAAAAAAATACACACAACATAAAAATACTATGACTGGTTCTGCTTTTGTACGTCCTCCATTAAACTGATTCTAAACCCTCTGATACTCACCAAGGTCACAGTAAGATTTAAGAAAATGAATCTCCTGATTTAAAGGTGTGGAGGGACGCAGTGAGCGCTCTGAAAAAAGAAGAAATGAACACCCTCCTTCCACACAGAGGAGAGCTCCCAGCTCTGGGGAGGAGAGATTAATCAGCCCAGCTAGTCCTCTGCAGATGGGCCCATTCATTTCTTAAAGGAGAAGTCCAGTCTCATATTGAGTTATAGCCTGTTTTACCAGTGCCTACGAGTAGTTTGCAATACCTCCCATCTTTTTATAATTAGATATTTCAACACTTCCATGTTTTTTTGTCATTTTAACAACTCTACTGTAAATGAAAAAGCCTAGAGGTGACAATAGAGTTTGTAAGGCAGCATAGTAAACAACTGTTTACTGATGGCCACTTCAGTTATGGGGGACATTTCAGGAAGGTGGTTTAACAAACCCTGAACTCTGAGTTGAACGAACCAGACAAAACTCGGGGTATGCCAGCTGATTAAAGCCAGCTAAATCCAAGTGTTGGTTATATGGTGCAGAGGATTTTAGCCAAAACTTGTGCTGTTGAATTTCTATGTAAAGAGACTGTCTCCATGCTCATCCTTTTTCTCTATAAAGAGAGAAAAGCAGCAGAGCAATTTGTTAATATACAAGAGGAACAAAAAACAAACAAACAAAAAAACAGGTGAAATTAATCAAAGTATAAAAAACATTAGCTATTTTAACACCAAAGCAAATCTAAACTTATTTGTCTAACTCCTTGGAAACACCAGTGAGAGAAAACAGGTGTCACTTTCTTGCCAAGCAAGAAGCCAGACTTTATCACAATTTTCAGCCAAGAAATTAGTTATTACAATGAGTAATCTGGGCTTCAATGTTGCAAAGAAAAGGGCACACCATGTCCAACAACTATCTCCCACGTAAAATGCTGCTAGCTTGACAGGGTTCCTGATGAAAAACTCGAGGTTAGTTCAAGCAAACCTGCTGCCGAGCAGGTTAGCTTCAGAGCACAAGTCAACATATTAGCTGACCTAGAGTTAATCTAATCTCACTTCTTGAAACCAAAAATCCCACCTCTCAAAATTCCAACTCCGGGCTAACAAACTCAGGTTAGTCACCAAACACACTTTCTGAATTATCCCCAATGTCACATTCAACTAAAATAACATAAAAATAAAACAAGAAGATTTTTGCCAAAACAATGAAGGCAGCATGTTTACCGTGATGGATTACCTTGTTTTTCAAGTCACACTGACACATCATGCAACTCCAATGCTAGATTATGCATTTCATACTGGAAGCACAAAATACTAATACTGCTAAATGAACAACTACAAACAAAGTAAACACATAAAACTGTTATAGTGGCCAACTGCTAAGCTGCTGTCAATAAGGTGACATTCACTTCAGACCTTGTGCATCTGTCAAATTTATGGCCAAGTGTGAGCCGTAAGCTCCTATCTATGTTGCATCTCCTTTTGTATAACCAAGCTGCATTTTTTTCCCAGCAGGTCAATGCAGACCGACTGCACAGATTTCATTAGCTCATGAAATCCCATTAGCGGATGATGTTTACCTGCACTCCGTCAGACAGTTTCAACTGTTTTGATTTTTTCACACACTGCTCCCCATTAATTCATGTCATCCATAAGCACAAAGATCTCATTAATATACATTGAATATTGTCTTTTTTTTTTTTTTTGAGGTATCACAAATGCTCGTGTGAGCCCCTGCTGACTGATCCTTGTGACGCAGTTCTCAGTTTGTAATGGCTAATTAGAGGCAATGGCTGTCATGTTTTGATCCTGATATTCAAAAATACTGGAAATTTAAATTTCATCTAGAGAAAACGAGAGAACAAATGTCTTAATCAGAGATGGATCTTTTGCATACAGCTCTACAAGGATGACAGCACAGATTACAAACTAAATTCTTTCATCTGGAAAATCTGGAAATTACACAACAAAGCACACAAAGTAAAGCAAGATTACTCATCTGTTCTCATGCTGACTGACCTTTCACTGTGAATGGAAGCGCAGTGTCAGTTTAGGTTTGTCCAGGGTCTGATGCTTATGGAAAGCCATTATTTATTTATTTATTTTTTGCTAAAATTTTTATTAAAGTTTT
>OMKZ01054927.1:2212-15478 GCA_900302535.1 Neoniphon sammara | reverse complement strand
ATTAAAGTTTTACTCCTTTACTACAATTCTATTTAGCAATGGATGTGATTTAAAAGGTAGCGAAGTATAAAATTACACAAAAGAGCTACTCAGTTACAGTAATAGGAGTAATGTAAACAGATCCCTTGCTATGTCAGCAGAGAGCTGGTGTAATGTTGTTGATTTGCATTAGCATATATGTGCCTTGCATTAAATATTCATCAGGCCTTATAGGAACACAAATGAACATCTTGCCTTGGTCTATGAGAGAGCGTGGAGGTGAACGACAATGAAATGGGACAGTGAGTACTGCCCTAACCACAGAGGCATAATGTTTTCCCTTTGACCCTTCGGTGTCTTTACCCTTCATATGCTCGCTACGTCCTCCTCCCCCACCTTTCTCTTATGCCCTCTACTGCTCCCCTTCCCTCCCCCAGCCTCTCCTCTCCCGTCCTTTCCTTTCCTTTCCTTTCCATGCAGTTTTATTACTGTACTCGATTCAGTCACCACACAACGATCGCATCAGTGGTAATACATCGCCGTGGTTAGGACCCATTTTTTTCTTTTTTTGATTCCCTTCCCTCCAACTCCTCCTCCTCCTCTTCCTCCTCCATCAGTCCATTAGAGGCCAGGTCAGAGATTGCATTTGCAGACAAAGGTAGGCAATTCAGGCTAAGTGCTCAAACAGCCCCGCTCTCACTGTGCATTCATTCACACACTTAATTCAGTCTTTTCAGGGGCCATGTTTTTGTGCTGTAGGGGCTTGGCGCATAGTTTTGATATTTACAAGTGTTTGTACATTGCTTGAATATATATTTAAATAATTTATTTACTGCTTGGTCTAAAGCTTGGCTGTACATAGCCAGAGAGATCCTGGGCTGTATGAGAACTAGTCTCTTCCACAATCTTTGAATGCTCCAGAGTCTTGGCTATCATAACACAGTGTTCACGAAAATGCATTCGCCTCAGACACAAAACCAAGGCAGAAGATTGCAATTCTGACTCTGCATGTCTAATTTATTAACAGCATCCCAAACCATGACTGAATCATCAAGACATCGTTAGACTTGACCGATGCATCCACAGCTAACCACAGCTAGCAAGTGTTCGCTGGGCTTCAAGGAGCTTCAGTAGGACTTATTTATGTGACTGCAAAGCAGATATGGATGTGAGGAAATGACTGGATATCCACCCTCACCCCCTATATCAGCTTCAGGCTGCAAAAACACAGATGGGTAGGTGGAAGTGCTTGGAAATTGCAGGAGCCACACGTCTGGAGTACTCATTCTTATATGTTGTCTAATCAAGATAATTTCTTATGAATTAAAATATAGTAAGATTAAGATATTATTTCTGCTAGAAATCAATGCTTCTCCCTGATTGTCAGTGAAATTAATGAGAAGCAGGGAAAGACAAAAATTTCCCTGGGCAAATAAAGGGAAAACAAGCATGTTATTTTGAACTCAGGTCCCCCACTGGGCCTGCTGGTCATGCTTGATGGAAGATCATGGGGTCACCACTGACAGGTTTCATCCTCTAGGCAACACGAATGTTGTAACCAAATAGATTTTGAGATATGCTGCTCTGGACCTTAGAGATGACTGACCAACTGACTGACTGTCAGACAGAATGACTGACATGATTTATAGGCGCTTGCGTCCCAGCAACATGAACCAACCACTGACCAATGACAACGTCTCTTCAACCAGAAGCTGTCATATATTATTTATCTGAAAGTGCAAACTGGACTTGCATGGACTAGCATTTGTGAACCACTGTGGTAGGCCATCCCATCCTCACTGTTGGAGGCTGATTTACTATGTCTGATGAGCAGGAGGGGAAAAGAGAATGAGAAATAGAAGGATGACGAGCATGAAAGAGAAGAAAAAGACTAAAGAAACTCAGATAAACAAAAGCTAGCTTATCAGTTTTGCTTGTGTTTTTTATGAAAAATATGATGGATTCATAAAAGACAAAATTTGATTTAAAAAAATTACTCAATATTGGAAAATTATTTTTATGCTTGACTGAGGAAGAAATTGATTTTTGGCAGTAAAGAAACTAATGATGTAGTGCTATTTGATGCTGAGGTTTATCTGTAAAGTATCTGTCCACTACAACTTCCCCAAAAGTCAAGGTCTGTTGTTCCAGTGTACAAGATGCCCATCTAGATCGTATGAACAGCAGTCCATACTGTAAAGTAGTGCCGAGTGCATTTCTTTGGTGTCAGCTAATGTTGGCCATAATTAATACTTTTGTCCTCAAGAACAAAAAGATCTTCCAATACAAATCAATTCTCACAAGAGTCTTTCCATTTTTCTCGCAGCTCTGCTCTACATTTAGGAACCCTATTTATTTATGTGCTTCTACCAAGCGATGGGAACACACCTGATTCATGTTTCTTAAAATGCTTGGCGGCTGGATGGAAACACAGCTGCAGAGAGCAAACGAACAAAACAAAAAAAAAAACAGATAGAGAGGGAGAGCGAGTCAGAGAGATTAACAGAAATGACCTCTGGAATGTCAAACAGAGAGATGGAAAGCGAAAGCAGAAGAGGACGCAAGACAGAGGAGAGAAGGAAGAGCCAGGGGAGAGGAGGAAGACAGAGAGCCGGGGCGGTTAGGAGAACAGAAGACAGAGGAAATCGCGGAGAGAGAGGACATGGACCATTGACTCGCTCCTCCAGCCTGTCAGATGGATGGCAGCGCCGCAGGATCATTTGTTAGGCGTGGGGAGCTTTGAAGAATGGAGCTCATTTGAATAATGGATGACCTCCGTCGGCGAATTACGCCCTCATAAGTGAGGAGAGAGCCTCGTCTGGCACGCTGGTCAAAGCGTCTCCAGAGGCACAGGCCTGGTGGTCAGGCAGGCCGTCCGGTAACTGTTCACGGGTTGGATCCTCACCAGAAGATGGGATGTACTCTCAAAGTGTCACAGAGCAAAAACCTCAACATTTAACTTCTCAGGAGAAGATTTTCAGCTAAAATGGTACCAAAAATGTCAAAATGTAAAGCTAATATATTCTCTATATCATCTAACAGCAAAAACAGCCATATATTCTTTACATGATGAGAAAAAAAAATAGATAGATAGATAAATAGATAGATACGTAGTTTGAAAATCATGGAAGAGTTCATAGTATTGATGAATTCTTAAACTGAATGTTCAATTATTTTGATAAAATCATGAAATAAGAAGTAAATAGCTTTGTTTCTATCAATACTAAAAAAACTAATAAACTACCTTTACAGTAAAGCACCCTGTACAGTACGATAATGTGATTGATCTGATGCCTATGTGTTGCACCATGGGAAAAAATATCCGAATCTCAGAACTGACTGCTGCAATTTTGATATTTTGATTTTAGGAACGACAAAGCAGACAGACAAAGCAGAGCCAGGTATTGTGTCTCTGTGCAGAGCCCCCGGCCTGCAAATCAAGTAGTTCCTTTATCTTACACCGGACCGCAGGTACCACTGGCCCCCTGCTTCCTGTCATAACACCGCCCTTGCCTGCTCTTCCTCATCCCGGCGGACAGGAAATGAAAGAGCGCTGTGATCTGTCAGAGGTTATCTTCGTGGCATTTCTGCTGCTTTATTACAGAAGCTACGATGGACGGACGGCGAGACCAAAGGAAAGGAAAGAGAAAGAGCGGAGGAAGTATACAAAGGATCTGTATTTAGATTCATAATGCCACTACATAATGTATGTGTGTGTGTTTATATATAATGTGCGTGATGGAAACCGTAATACTTGGTTTTGAAATGCAAAACAGTTTGTTGCTCCCTATGCGGCTTTACATTCACAGCACCTTTACATTTACATTTACATCAATAGGAGCTGAAGCATGGAGGGAGAGCGAGTTGGACTAAATCCAATCAGTTTTGCTGTCATGTTGATGTTCTGACACGCCCACCTGAACGCAGCGCTCCCATTGGCTGCACTGCACTTCATATGAATGACTCCATTCCCCCTGAGACTGCAAACACTACAGAAACTTCATCTGTACAGCTGGTGTGGACTCGTATACATGTTTACTGGATTTGTGTGTGTGCCTGTGCATGTGTGTGTGTGTGTGTGTAAGTTATTGCTTGTATATTATATTCATTGGTGGCCAGCTGCATCCCAATGAAATAAATGCCAGTCTGTGCGGAGGTTGCAGGACAAAAGGTCACAGCAGTAGCCAGCGCCTCTATGGGAGGTAAATTACAGCATGTCTGGGATGGAGGGGTAAACGGAGGGATGACAGATGGAAAAAGGGGTAAACAGTAGCTTATAACAGTGACAGAAGCAAGGATGGAGGGAAAAGAGAGAGAGAAAGAAATAGAAGTTTGAAGAGAGGGAAACTGGTGTACTGGAGCAACAGGAAAGAGGGAAAGACAGATCAAGGGATGCAGGAATGGATAGGGAGAGGGGAAAAACTGATAAAGCCTGCACAAATCACAGAGGGAGGGATAAAAGGATAGAAACAGAGGAAGAGAGAGGTGACATCAAAGCCTTCACTGATAATAGAGGGAAGGAATGAGGGATGATGGAGAGAAAATGAGAAGATAAAGGAACAAAGAGAGGTGTTTCGTAATGGAGGGAGGGATTCAGGGAGGGACGGGGGGAGGAGAGAGGGTGGCAGGAAGACAAATGAGTTGGATCACGTCGCATCCTGCTAACACACCGCGCATCTCGCCTCCAAGTTTAATCAATATCAGATGGAGCTGCGTCAATATGGTCAGTGGCATCTTGAGATTTTACATTCAAGATATTTAAAATTTAAATTTTTTATTACAGCACCCCCATCAGGCTAATCTATTAGGACAACTGGATTCAAACACATACTGACCACTTAGACTTGATTAGCTCCCTCACTCCCTTGTTTACCTCGCTTGCTTCGCCTAACACACATTAGCCTTCCGACGTTGGCTTTCCTATTATGCCTTTTCCTGCTTCCAGTGTAGTTTGATCCTGCTCCAGCCTGACCATCCTTGCCCACTACTCCCTCACTTTATTCTGTCATTCCTGTGTGTAATATTAGTGCCTGTTTTCTGACTGATTTAGCGCACTAGCATGCTATTCTATGCGAGTGATGCGAGTGAGCAAAAGGCACAAAAATAAATACATCAGGGGATAGTTTCAGTGAAGATGTCCAAACTTGCAGCGAGTGTCAGCAAGTGATGCGAGCATGTTAAAAAATCAGTTCCTTTGACTTTATTTCAGTGACGTGGCAGGCATACCAAGCCTCTAAAGCTCTGCTATTGGTGTGGAAACTACACTGAACCTGTGTGTTGTTCATGCTGGGGAGCAGCAATGGATGAAGACAGGTTTCTGAGCACCTGAACAAAAAAAGGCATGGGTGGAAATTGAGAGTATTTTAAATTCAAATAATTGGCTGCCATAGATAGATGCTTATTCATTTTTGTCAGAAAGTCCGCAAAATAAGTAATCTCCCATTCTGCAAGATGCCTGGATCCCCTTTTTGTGACGATGATGATGTCACATCCAAACAGGACACTTCCCAAGGACAGGACACTTTTTGTCTCCTGTTCTCTTTCGCTGAACCTGAACTTGAGCGGTTTTGCCCTTTAAACGACAGCCATTTTGCTCTTTAATCATAGCTCCTATATTAGGACAATCGGTGTTATTTGTGGACACGGAGGGAAGAGAGATGGAGAGAGGAGGAAAACTGCCTCAGCCCAGCCTGCAGCAGTCACACCGGGAGGGACGGAGGGTGGATGGATGGATGAGAGACGGAGACGAAGGAGAGTAGATTGCAACAGGCAGGAGCGAAAGATAAATGGATGAAGAAGGAGAGAGGGACCAAGGGGTGGAGAGAAGGGAAATTGCACCGGCCCGGCTTAATAAAGTCACAGAGGGAGGAAGCAGGGACGGTGAGAGGAAAACAAATGGATTAAAGGGAGGGAAGGATGGAAAGATGGATAGACAACAGATACGCAGCGGTGTTTTATGGCCTGCTTTAAGCAGTCATGGAGAGAAGGATGGAGGGAAGAGAGGGATTGATGAAAAGATGGAGGGGGTAGAGGAAAGGAAGGATATAAAAGAGAAGGAGAGATGGAGAAGCAAAAAGAGAAAAAGGCAAAATGTAAGATAAGGGAGGGAGGATGGAAATTAAGAGGAGGAGACGAGTGAGATTTAAGGATGGAAGGGAAGGATTTGCGAGAAACGGAGATGGAATAAGGATGTGGGAATTTAAGTTAAGGAATGGGGGGAAAATGAGAGACGAGGGAGGGAGGAAGGGGAGGAGGGGACAAGAGGAGTGATGAGGGATGAGAGAGGCCCAGGGAGGAGGCGGGGGGAGGAAGAAGAGAGATGAAGAGGGCGAGAGGGGAAGGAGACAGAGCTGTAAAGGAATAAATCACATTATATTATTCCCCGTGGTCATTGGGCTGATTTAAGCAGGCGTGAACCCCCTCTCCGGTGACAAGTAGATCCACGCAGGCTTTTACGTCGCTGCGACTGACTGAGTCCACCATCAGCTGCTGCAAAAGACACCCAGTTTGTATTTTTGCGTAGTGGTTTCTGTTCGTTCAATCATCTGACACGCAAAGTCTCAGGTTTGCTTCGGACTGACCCAGAATGGAAAAGCCTTCTGTTTGCCAGACTAAACTTTAAAATAATCCCTGTAATAAGAAAATAAAACAATTAAAAAACTTGGACTTCCAGATTATTTATCTGTATGGTAGATCTATATGTTGCGACCTGTTATGTGCTTTAATTGAATTTTTGTTGTTATTGTGTCTTCTGCAAGCCCGATTTCTCTCATGAGAAGAATTCAGAATTTAAGTTTCTTATTTGCTTTTGCTGCAATGAATATAAGTCAACTGAGTAGTCTGGGGAAGGTGTTGTAAATATGTCAGGATGTGTGAAATGTCATGATACAGGCAAAATACACAGAACACAAACTGGTCAGAAGGTCTACCACTGTCCTTTTTATAAAAGGTTGTGAGTTTTTACTGTGTTACTAATCGTTTTGCAATGGGTGTTATTTGTTTCAAATGTTGAGCATCTGATTTTGAACAAAGACACCTCTTTTTTTTAATGGAAAACAACAATATACAGTATAGTTGAGTACTTACCACCTAAGGCTTGTTTCATTACAAAATCCATGGTTCCTGCTGATTCTTACAGTTATTCTTCTCAAAGCCGCAGAAAAGTGAGCATGTAGCTGCCCAAGCCTGGGATCTCTGGGTTTCTGGATCTTTCTGTTTCCTCTTCCTGCGTCTTGGTGCCGAGCGTCTGTGACTCTGCCTCTGAACTGGACCTGAGAGGAGAAAAAGGAGGAATCATTTAACTAACATTGCTTCACGCTTTTATGTAACTCAGTCACTCAGAAAGAGCGCCACCTAAAGAAATTTGAAGTCCATTAACAGAAAATTCCATTAGAAAGACTTCACAGGATGAAATAAACATCACAGGGTGACCTAAATATTTTTACCATTCAAAAATCATGCTGCACACATATGAGAAATCTGTTTTGTAATGTATCATTGCAGTCTTATTCAAATTATAGCAATACTGCAGAGTTGGATGGAAAGCTATTGATATTGATGTTGACATTATGGTGTTCATCATCATGCTTTTGGTTCAAATAAAGTCCAGTGTTTTTCCCGTGACGCTGCTTCGTCGTTTTTCTGGTTTGTCTTGATGTTGTAGTGTTGGATTTGTAGCTGTTTAACTTTACATTGACATCAAAGTCAAGATGCTGTTATCATGACACAGTTGGTATAAAAGGATTTTAAGTCAGATCTTAAGGATCTGGTGTTGGGCTGCAGATTTTAAACGAGCCTCTTTAAGCTGACTGCCACGTTTACAATACAGCTGCAGTCCCGCTGCACTTCAACCTCCCATACATGTTGGACAATGTAAAACAGTGAATCACATTGATGTAAATACAACAGATAATGGGATTTTCTCAGCACGCTTTCCCCCTGTGACAGTCTTGCCATTTTAAGAAGCACAGACATCAATACTGAGGCTGTTTCCTCGAAGTCACTGTATCTACTTATCTATCTGCAATACAATACCAGCAGATTAGTTCCCTTTTTCTTGCTAACTAGTCATAAATATTTCATGGTAAACAAAACGATGTGGCTGTTTTTGTGTAGAGCCGTCCGGCACACATGGCTCATACCCAGCCTGCATGCATAAAGAGGCAACATCCACGTTTATGCACATTAATTGCTGGAAAAATCCTCTCTACAATAAAAGATATTTACAACCATATTTTCCTATTTAATATTTTACAGGATATGACTCGGATTTCATAGCCTAAATCCTGCATTTCCATCCTCGCCAATAATATAAACGCTTGGCACAGTATGTTGCTCCATAATAGCTGCAAACCGCTGTATGGCACACTGCCTGAAGGTACAGTATGTCATGATGAAATGTCCAACGTGTGTATTCAGAGCTAAATGTGTAGTCTACATAGACAGCAACATTGCATTTAAATGCAGGGTGATGCAGTGTGTTCTGTGCATGTCGCACTTAGCCCCATGGACCGCCATATATTCTATTCTGTTGAGCGAGTGCTCAACACTGCCCCCAATGCTTAAGAGACTGTACTGCACTTTATTTATATCTGACTTTAGTCACTTAATGGCTGTGGTTCGTCTTTCTCTCTCTCTATAGACTGTACACTCTACTGTTTATTTTATGTCCTGAATACGAGGTCCTTTGTCCCTGTGCTGTGTGCCTGTATGCACTGTATAACACTATCTCACCTCGAAACACTGTATTCCTGCACCACTGTCACCAACAACGAATTCCTCTATATTTTATTGTAATTGGCAAAGCCTGAGAGCCATAATTTCCATACTGAAGCCACGGCGTCATTTCACTGCGACAGTATTTGCCAGAGCCGAGCCGAGCCTGGACGAGGCGGCGAGGCAGAGCGGTGCAGCTTATTTTGGGTGGCAACAGGGGAGACGAGGCCAAGCAGGACGAGAATCCATTTGTAACTGTGACTGAGTGCTTCAGGGGGTGAAGCACACCATTTGCATAAACATACACACACACACACACGCACACACACACGCTAAACACAACACCAAGGACAAACACATGCAATTACATAAACCAGAGCACAAATGTATGCATTTATACAGCAAGCAAAGTGTGCTGTTGTGCACGCTGAAATAGAGATACACATTCACACTTAACCTTTAGTATACACACACGCGCGCGCACACACACACACACACACACACACACACACACAAAGACACTTCAGTCGAATGGCCTGGAGGAGTGTCTTTGAGTCATTGTGTTTGTGTGAGCGTTTGCATGTATGAATGTGTGCATGTGTGTATACGGATAAGTGAAAAACTTATATGTGTGTGTGTTGCATATGTGCGTACATGTGTGGGTGGGTGTGTATGTGTGTGCCTGGATGTGCGTGTGTTTATAATCATGCACCCTTAATCTGAGCGGTTCTATAAGGAGGAGACGAACAAAATAATTTTAGAAATTTAATCATTACCCAACAGAGATGCACATACACACTTGCATGTTGCGCGCACAGACACACACACATACACACACACACACAAACACAAAGCTCTAGTCAAGAGGCTTAGGGAGATGTGAGGAGCAGAAGGTGTGTTTATGTGTGCTTGAAAGTATGAAAGTATGTATGTGTGCCTGGATATGTGTGTGCGTGTGTGTGTGTGTGTGTGTATGTGTGTGTGTGTAACACGCCATCCTTAATGGGAGCTCTACTATTTTTGTAAGGAGGAAATGAAGAGAACAAATTTGGAAATGAAGTCATTAATAAGTAAAGACTGGTGGTTCAAATAGAGGAGAACATTTCTTTTCTGGGCCAGTGTGTAGAGGAGCGTCTTTTTTTGGAGGCTGTTGATCACAGAATGAGGAACACATGCAGGATACCAATATAGAGCATATTGGTATACTGCATGTGTATTCATAATGCTGCGTGTTGTATTGGTTACTATGAACGTCATTCATTTGCACCAGTGCTGTTTGCACGACTGTCACTTTGTGGTACACAGGCGAAAAGGTTGCAGAGTTTATTCAATGTTAAGCTGGAATCCATAAGTCTTCCACTTAACCTGCAGTCGGTCTTGTAATCCTTTTATGTACAATATCACAATAAAAAAGTAACATGAGGGAAGATTCTAGCATAATCCCTGACAAAGCAGGCACAAAGCCCAACTTCCAAACTGCTTCCCATGCTATAAAATTATCTTCTGCACCTTTTTAAAGCCATAACAACGCAAACAGCAAGTCACCAGATGTCTGTTTATTTCATTCCACAGAGCTGAGTGACCACCGAAACTCAGCTGATGTGTGGACACCCAACAAGCTTACTGCCACAGTGGAGCTTTTCACTGTTGTAGGCTGCGAACAGCAAACCACGTGTGTGTGTCTTCCATTGTTTTCCAACCAGGAGCTGATTCCAGTCACTCGAAGCTTCCCAGTTCTCTACAACTTTTATTTGAAAAGAAAATAATAATAGAAAATAATAGAAGAATAAACATGCTTGGAGAGCAGCTGCACCAATTCGGTTGAAAGTAAAGTCAGAAGTCACTGTATTCACTTTACTCCATTCATGTCAGATTGATGCTACCTGATTAGCGCCTGCTAGCTACCTAAAACAAGGTAACACTGTGAAATGCAACACCAAAGCTGAGAAAAATACATATGTCTAGTCACGACCCCACCCACAGCCTACTCTGTTACTCACAGTGTGAACGCAGGTTAACACAAACACAAAATTAATCTATTTCTTTATTTTCACAGAGAGGAGAAGGCGATAAATAATTTTCATTCAGATGTCACTCCTCCAACATGGCAGCATAGTCCCTTGTAAACACTGGTAGTAATCATCCCTGTACAACTATGCATTTCTTTAGAGAGGTCAGAGGTCACGGTCGACCACACAGCAGCATATTACACTGCTTCTTTACAAACTGTTTTTTTTTTTTTTTTGACACGTTATGCAGCTGAACAAAGGAAAGTGAAGAAAATATGACACGGCGGCCTTGTCTTATTATGTTTTAGATTACAGAGCACAGCAGAAAACTGCAGATAAAATGAAAAAAGGGGCTGGCTTTGGTAAAAGCAACCCACACTGCGTCAGAGTAGCCCTTTTCTTAACAATGTGATCGGAAAATTCCCTTCAGGCTCGTGCTGCATCGAGTGCCGGCACAGACAAAAGGTCCAACTCTGAGGTTTTTCAGGAACTGCAACAGTTTTGTAAAGTTGCTCGTCACATGTGCGTCTTTTCTGCTTGCACAGAATTCACATTGAAGGACATAAATCCTTATAAAATTAATTGTCTTTTTACTCCCAGGTTGAGCTTTGTGTTTTTATCAGAAAATCTCAAATTCTCCAGCATTTAAAACAACTTAGAGTTATTTCTTGTTAATATATCTTCATTTGCCATAGTATATATATATATATATTTGCCATGGGTGTCATTTTAGATTTTAACCAGGCAGGTATTGACACTGTGGTATCACTCCCACAGTACATATATCACACTGATGTGGCTGCTGGCCTGTGTATGTGCAGCCTGCAGCGTCTGTATGCCTGGCTCAGCAGCAGCAGGTTTCCCTTATCGTCACCGAAACACACGCATGATGCATTAATCTAATACAGGAAAAAGTCTAAATAATGAGTATTCCTGTATATTGTAGATTAAGATTAACTACACACCATATGGTTTTCATTCTGAAAAGTTACAGGCAGAAGTGAATTTTATTCTTTGACACAAACAAGGCACAACTTCCTGGTTTGGGGTTCCATACAAAGCTAGTGTGTCACTGAAACTCACTCATCTGAACTCTTCTGGCGATCAGGAAGAAAACATCTTAAACCTACGAGCGAACACTACAGCATTAAAATGTTACAGCTTGTGACAGTTGTGGTCTTCGGCTGGCGTACACCATCACCCACCAAAAACAAGGTTGTGGACATCTCTATGTAACTGTCGGTACGGGAGATTATTTTCACCAGTTTTTGCTTTGTTTTGATATATGACTTGTCCACTCGTGTCTGTGGAAATCAGTGGCTGAACAGGCAAAGAAAATAAAAACTCAAAACTCCGTCAAAGGAAAATCCAAGGAGAAAGACGGCACAGCCCCGCCCACACTGTTTGATTGACAGGTGATTACTGAGAAGTGCAGTTCAGAAACACCACAGCGATGAACGCGTAGCAACAAAGATGGACAAATAAAACACACACACACAAGAGCGCTCGGATTCACACTTTAACTGTCGCCACTACATGCTGAACTTCTTCACCTTGATCGAACCTCACATTACACTAACACAAGTCCTTATCCTACACTGGCTTCCTAATGAACTGAGGAGAGCGCGCGCACACACACACACACACACACACACACACACACACACCTCTATCTCAGATCTTTAATATTCCTCCAGAGATAGTGCAGTTATTAAGTAGTGAGTCATGGCTCTGAAGAGCGCAGTATATCTTCACAGGGACAGAGTATATGAACATATGGGATTCACACAAGAAAATATCATACAAATCACGGAGGCAGGACTTCATATCGCATCAGACACACCTGAAGAGTGATAGCAGCCAAGCCTACAGATTCTCACAGTCACCAGCACCCTGTCAAAACCTGAGTCTGATTACAGAAATCCTCTAAAATACAAATTTTAAAGACATACTTTTTCATAACAAAATTCATTACAAGTTGTCCAGGATTCCTTTTGCTTCGTGTTAAAATTACTATTTCAAAAATCAAAATTTTGTTGAGAAAAAAAAATTCTTTGATAAACTAATGATTCCCAACCTGCAACTAGCAAGACTGAGAAATGGAACGGATCTATAATATAGACAGCTGTTATGCCGTAGTTAATATCTGTGATAAACGCCTTTTCCTTGTAAAACAGCCAATGTCTGCAGTCTCTTGGCTTCTTCCAAGAATCATTCCAGTAAAAATGCCCAAAAATGGGAAATAAATGGTTGCAAAATTCACCACTCTATTTATTTCAGTCGGAGCCAGGGGGTCACAGACATGCACAGCTTCATTTCTGGAGTTTTTTTTTTTTTTTAAGCTGAAAAGGTGGAGATCCCTTGCAGAGAAGCATTAACAGGATGACTTACCGTCTGACAAGAGCTGGAAATCCACAGAGCTGCTGCGCTTCAGTTCTGCTGTTAAACAAACCTGGCAGTCACTGATACTGAGATCCTGACACCTTTTTAATGCTCTCTCTCTCTCTCTCTCTCTCTCTGACAGTCTCTTTCTCCTCGCTCGCTCACTTTCCTTTCCACCCTC
>OMKZ01054926.1:42573-55592 GCA_900302535.1 Neoniphon sammara | reverse complement strand
TGTACAACAGTGTCACATCCATAATGAGTATCTGCTGGTCTGGTTGCAGCTTCATTTTGCTTCATTTTACTTTTGTTGTGTGTGTGTGTGCGTGTGTTGCCACCAGCACCGGCCAAATAAGAAAAAGGAGGGGCCAGAAGGGACAGAATGGAAGTAGCACAAAGACAAACGCAGGGAAATTAATCTGAAAACAGAGAGAGAGAGGGAGGCTTTTTCCTTCGCTCTCTGGTTGGCAGCCAAGTGCACGGCTCAGTCTGATGGGAACACACAGTCTGTGCACCTGTTCAAACCAGCTGGCCAACGCTACCTGTCTCAGTGGCTGAGACACAGACAGCTTCACCCCTCAGACACACCCAGACACCCGCTGAGGAGGGGTGAGGGAGGGGTGGGAGGGGAAGGGTGTAGCCATCAGTGTGCAGTTAAGATCTGAGCAGGTGAAGGGTGGTGGGTGAGAGAGTGAGAGAGAGAGAGAGAGAGAGAATGCAAAGGATGGAGGAACAACAGGCAGGCACTTCTGCTAGAAAGTGCCTGCCCTTTCTTTTGCAATTTAAAAATCTTATACATTATTTTCATCATTACCTACATATTACATTTAAGTCTTCTTTTAGCTGTTTCATTGCTGTCATATTGTTTTGTTCTTTTACTGTTGTTATATGTTGTGTAATGAGACACCTTAGGGTTCAAACTGGATCCCACTGGCTCTGACAGCTGACGAACGATGTTGGTCTTCCAAGTAAAACTACCACCTGAGAAATACATCAAAAGTAAAAAGATTCATATCACAAACTGATTCTGAGAAACTGGTCTGTGCGTTCATTTTGAACAGACTGGATTACTGCAATACTCTTATCACTGAATTATCAAAACATTCAATAGGAAGACTTCAACTCATACAGAATTCAGTTGCCAGAGTTCTTATCAGTACAAGAAAACATCATCACATTACTCCAACACTTAAATCACTTCATTGGCTTCCAATTCAACAGAGAATTCACTTTATAACCCTCCTTCTGGTTTTTAAAGCATTAGCATAGTCAAAGCATAGTTCAGCTCACCAGTGTATTTCTGACCTGCTCACTGACTATACTCCCATCAGACCTCTCAGGTCTTCAGACAGTGGCTTTCTGGTTGTACCCACAATAATCAGGAGAAAAGATCAGGATCTAAATGCACTGGTAAAAGTGCATTTAGTTTCCGTGGACCTGCCCTCTGGAATGCTCTGCCTGATGAGCTGTGATCTATAACTCTATCTACATTCAAAGCTAAGCTTTCTTCCTGTTTTCTCTAAGTATCTGGGTGTCATTAAAGGTGCTATATATAGTATTTTAGACTTTCCGGGACACCCAAAAAATCAGGGATAACCCTGCTCTGGAGTAGGGATTAGTAATCCCTGGGCTAATGGTGGAGATATCCCACATTCTAAATTGCAAGTGTGGAACGACTGTTAGCCCAGGGGTCTCAGCCCAGGGATTAGTGTAGTGTGAAAAGGGCTTTTATCGTAGTCCTTCTCTTCAAATCTCAGGTCACTTCACATTATCTTATGCGGTTTTTCGATTAGCTTGGATCTCTCTGCTTAAAGCGTGCCCACCCGTATGCCCATCTTGCTGAGGAGCAGGGCCAAGGCGTGACGCTGCCCTCTCATCTGAGCCATGGTGATGTCACTGTTACCTGATTGGCTCAAACAGGACAGGAGGAAGAGTTTTAAACCTCTCTGGTAGTGCTGTCCACTGTGCATGAGGAATTACTAATGTAACATAAAATAGAGTGAATTCAATGAACAATGGCGACGCAGATCAACTGGTCATTGATCAGGTCAGTCGGTCATGTGATCAGGAGAATAATGCCTTCATTCCGTGTTGTCCAATGTAAATTACATTACATTGTACATACATTGTGTAAATAAGACAGCTTTGGAGTTGCTGTAAGGTTTATTTTTCACTTTGATGGAGCTAGGCTAATGACTCTTGTAGACCTCAACTCTTTATGCTAAGCTAACATGAAATGCTACCCATAGGAACCAAACCAGTGGAAAAAGGGTATTTTGCCTAAAATGTTGGAGTATCCCTTTAAAGAAAAACTGTGCCACCTCCAAATGCATTCCAACTGGGTATTGACACAGCTGTTGTATTAACAAGCCCATTGGTAGCTGTGCACTACATGATCTAAGCAGCTAGGACTCCAAGACTGTCACTGCCACCAATCCAGACTCCATTACATGCCAGAGGCAGAAGGAAGACAAAGTGAGTGGGATTTCAGCCTAAATCATATCTCCAGAGTGTCCAGAGGGTGTCCAGCAGCTGTCGGGCCGAGTGCAGTGCAGGGCAGCAGGGAGGCCTGTGTGGCAGGAGATCCACTCTGGCTCATGGAGCCGTGCTGCTGCCTGGATCTTCGCCGGCCGGGCAGCTGCTGGGTCAGCCGCCATCGCCTCCACCTCCTTTGGATCTCATGCTGCACCTGGAGCAGGAGGCAGACAGCACAGGGAGGAATTAGAGATCGTTTTAACCATAAAGACACCTCATAAAAACAACATAACCACTGGGAAAGTCCTACTGTTTAGATGCAAACTGCACTGCATTATTTCAGTGCTGACATCCACTGAAGTGATTTATAAAGTAAGTAATTACTAAGTTCATATTTGGAGAAATATAGAACAATAGGGTGCAATAAGTATTGACGTACTGTCCCATAGCACAAAATGAGCATGATATTGTATGGGTGGGGTTGTTTATTAACATCAATGACTCGAAATGACTGAGAAAACCCTTTTTTGTGTTGAAACAAAACCTCTGTGCTAAAATGATCTAATTTACCTGTTGTTAAAGGAATACTCCAACGTTTTGGGCAAAATACCCTATTTTAGACTTACCCAGACTGAGACAAGCTGTTCGATACCATTTTCACCTCTGTATGTCCACTGGTTCGGTTCCAGTGGTTAGTATTTCATGTTAGCTTAGCATAAAGACTTTAAGTTTACAAGAGTCATAAGCCTAGCTCTGTCAAAGTGAAAAAATAAACCTTACAGCAACTCTGAAGCTGTCTCATTCACACAGTGTATCATCTGTGTTACACACTAATGAAATACATGTCTTGGAATGTTAAAATGAATCATTTCAGGAGAAGTTAGATGATAGGATGGTAGTTCCTTACATCTAACTTCTCTTAAAACAATTCTTTTTTTTTTTTAATTCCAAGACACGTATTTCAAATACACATGATACACTGTGTACATAAAACAGCTAAGGTTTATTTTTTTCACTTTGATGGAGCTAGGCTAATGACTCCTGTAGGCTTCAAGTCTTTATGCTAAGCTAACATGCAATGCTAACCATTGGAACTGAAGCAGTGGACGTACAGAGGTGAAAATGGTATCAGAAATCTTATCTCACTCTGGGTAAGTTGGAAAAAGGGTATTCTGTCCAAAATGTTGAGTATTCCTTTAAACCACGACTTTATCATTTATGTCCATTACAGGCCACCATATGCTGTGCCAGAGACCAGCTGATGTTGTTACAGTTCTTTGGTTGCAGATAGAGATTGATAAAAATTCATGGGATTAATCAACGGGCTTTTAACAAGCCATAATTAGTTTTTATACAGACTCTTACCTCACCATTCGTGAAACAGTAGAGGACAGCAACCACAAAACCCTGGAAGACGTTAGAGGGAAAAGGCATATGGGTCAGTAAGTATTAAAGTAATATTCATTATACTTGTTGTTTATGATGGAAAAACAGACATCATGTTTGCAATTACATCAGGAACAAGCAGATTTTACACTCGTGTGATCTCCCTTACATACAGTGATTTCACAAATACATACTAACACTTCATATACACACCCACACACACCTCTGATTTACCTGTGTAGATGACAGAGCCAGCTCTACAAATGTCCATATCTTAAACATCAAGCTGCTGACTTTAACAGGTATGAAAACAAAGAGGGTGTACTGCAGACCGAACAGAGCCACCAAGAAAAATGTGGATTTGATTAACCTCCTGGTCAAAGAAAAAAGAAAATGGTTTCCATCATTAACCCTCTGGGATTTCTCCACCTTTCATGCATATTCCCTTGGATCATTGGATTGGATTCATTTGGATCAACTGGCTGAAATATAAATGAAGATCATAATGCCCCCCTCCCCCTTCCCCAAATCAAGTGAACCAAAAAATGTGCAAATTGCATCTCATATTCCTTAATGGCACTTAATCGTCTACTTTCTAATGAACAGAAAGTATAATATGATGGGAAATATATGAACGATCAGTGTAGTACTCACTTGTACTGGCTGAATTCATTCCTGTGTGCGTCAGGCATCCTAATTTTGCTCACCAGAATCCTCAGAATGCCCAAGAAAAAGATCAGATTCATCTGAAATAGTTGAAATCGATGAACACATTGGACTCCTCCAGTGTAAATACTAAAGGGGAATATTAAAAATGAATGAAATCTAAAAGGAAACTAGAAAATAAAATGAAGCTTCACTTACACATATTGTTGACAGTACTGGCACTCGAAGAATCCACCAAATCCACTCGTGTTTCCTGGTTTCCCAGCAGCTTTGGTAATGAAATATGAAATCATTTTATTATATATAATGATGTAATGACTTGCATATGAGGTAAACAGGGTGTCACTTACCCTTCATCCTCATACAAATACTTGGCAGTTCCCCAGAAGACAATAACAATTAATGGCGAACCTGTGTGATAAAATAAATATATAGTAAAGCTACTGAATCCAAGCATGCAGGTTTAGTTCAGTCCGAAACGGTATTGTATATGTTTGATGAATGTAAATAAAAAAAAGGTAGGGTGCGCTTGATTTGAGTGATCAGATGTCCCTACCCCAGCTGAGGACGATGTACCAGGCGAGGTGTTTCTTCAGGGAGAAGAAGGAGCGGCTCACCAGCCTGAAGAGGAAGTGTCCTTCCACCAGTAGCCAGCTGTAGTTCGCCAGGATGGAGTAGTTGCAAAACATCAGCACTACCTTGCACGCCACCTGTCGTTCATAATGACAGCAAATGGGCTGTTATTTGAGAACACGAAGCCCCAGCCAGGACGCAAGTGCCCAGAGTATGTTTTCTGTTCCTATTGCTATTTTAATTTTGACACAGGAAAAGAGTGCCGTGGTTTTCTCTTTACATGGCATCTAATACATGGTAAATACTATAGACCTTTTTCACAGCAGCTTTTTGACATGAAATAGCAGGCAAACACAGTTGTTACTAATGACATCAAAGAAGGTTCTGTTCCGTTTAACAGCCAAGGTCCTTCATTAATGTCATTAGTAACACCCACCTTTACCTGCTATTTCCTGTCAAAATGGCTGCTGTGAAAAAGATCTGTTGTGATCTGTGTGAATACTCGGTTCTGATTGGCCAGTTATTTTTGAATGTCAGACAGGTATTTCAAATCTAATCACATCACCTGTCAAGTCTGTTAGATTCGGCTGATTTGCAATCAAGTTAACTGGTGACACCTTGTGACAAAAACATGTTAGGCCTTCTTTGCTGTGGAAAAACACTGAGCTTAAAAATATGGGGAATTTTTCCATTGTTTCTTCTAATTTATTAAAATTATGAAACATTTCATTTCAGTCTTTTCATAAAACTATGAAACTTTACATTGCTGGTTAGAGGTTCAATGGGAATTTGTTTATATTGCAGTTCTACTATACTGTACAAATATGTCAGGGTAAACATGCCATTAAAATTCCACTGTCATTTTGCAAGCAAAATATGGACAAACAGTAAAAAACTGAGATTAATAGGATGAAGTGCCTCCTGCAGTCTCAAAATCAGCCTGTACTGTACTTAAAACACATTTTTGGCTGTCTCACTTTACTGACTTCCAGCTTCATTAAAATTCTTCTATAATCTCTCAGGGTTGCAATTGTTCGGTCAATCTGTGTGCTCTTTAATCTTTAATGGGGGAAATCAATAAGAAATCATAGCTTTCAAGCGTTCAAGCATTCAGAAGGTGTTTGACATTTAGCATAAGGTCAATAATCATTTGCGTATCCGCTGAGCATGGAAAAAAACACTGCAAAAAAAAAAATCTCCATCATAACAAGTCATTTAGTCTCATATTGTCTCAAAATAAGTTTTTCTTCTGGGAAGAAAAAAAAACAGCCAGTGGGATGAGATAATCCCAACTGTTTGCAATGCAGTTTCACTTGTTTCTGGATTTTTCTAGGAACAAGCATGCATATGTTGAAACAAGGCCGAATAAGGCAGATCTGCCCACTAGGATCAAGAAAATGACACTTGATTTAAGAAAATTCTGGAAACAAGTTGATTAGCATTGGAAACAAGTGGGATTATCTCATCCCAATGGCAGATTTTGACCTCGTTTGAAGAAAAACAAGATTTTAAGACATGAGACTAAATGACTTGCTAAAATGGAGATTTTTTTCAGTGGAGAAGAGCTTGACAAAATAATGGTGTCCAACCATCCATCCATCATTCATTACCGGGTAGTAGTCACAGTGGTATCGCTCTTCATCGGTGAAAAGCAGAGAGTCTCTGATGAAGATGAAGATGGCTTTCAGGATGAAGGAGATGAACAGCTGGATATGAATGTAAATCCTGGTACAGTGGAGCTTCCTGGGTACCAAGACATTCACTCATCACTGCACTGAAGTTTAGGAGTACGGACCATTCCATACTTTCCAACCTTTTTTTTCCCTTTCTCCCATGGCATGTGTCTTACCTAAACAGTGACAGTATGGTGATGGCGATAGTGAGGGAGATGAGAGAGAGGGCGTATCCGACTGTGTACATGGTCCTCACATAGGAGAAATACAGATGGGAATCTGATGACTGGACAGGAGAACGAGGAAAATGATTATCTCTTCTTCTCTAACACGGCATAGAAATGATCTGACACCTAATACTGCAGAGTATCTAGACTACTACTAAATTGGACCCATGTTGAGTCTGGGGGGCAAAGCTTATTGCTTTTATTGAGCCCAGACCTTGCCAAGTCCAAAACGGTGAATAATTTTGTTGATACTATATCGCTTGACTGTTTGAACTTGAGTCTCACCCAAAGCCAAGTAATTAGGGCAGAAATTCCCAGGTGAGCAGGTTCTGACGGAGTCGGGCAGAACATTTATTCACATCCCCCCGTTTGATGAAATGCAAAAATGGGCTGGGTGAGGAAAGGCCAAGCCAGTGTCAATGAACTGCTTTTGAAATGTCCCTCCATTTAGTTTTTCTAGATCCACTTTCTGTGCATAACAGCACTGTTAGACTTTTCTAAATCAAGCCCTAAACCGCCAAAATTCATTGGGTTGGGGTTTTAAGTAAATGCCAAAATAGACATTAAGAGTGGGGGAAAAAATCATTCCACTTAAGTATCTCAATTCTTTTTTTTTTTTTTTTTTTAATTGAATCAGCGCCCAAGTATCATGATAGTTTATTGATGAGCGGGAACAGCTAAATGTACTAGTTTACTTCAAAAAGTTTATATTTTTGATTGTACATGTGCATTTTACTTACCAGTTGTATATGCGGTATAGCAGCAATGCTGCTAAATTAAAACTCAACAAGACTGACTGACATGTGATGTGCATTGTTTTAGGAAATATGACTCATGATATACAGTCTCTAAAAGTGCATGATTCAGCTTTTTCCCCTGGTCTAGTGTTAAAAAGCAAACAAAAATCTCAATAAATCGTAATATCGAATCGCAATACTTAAGAATTGTGATACTAATCAAATCGGCACCCAAGTATTGTGATAGTATCGAGTTGGAGGATAAGCATATCATCCCAGCCCTAACAGACATAGGCTGGATAAAACCAATCCATGTTAAACAGCCATGCAGTATCTTTTGCTCAACATGGATGCCTATTTTATTTCTGCTCTAAGAGCCTATAACAGAAGGAGGTATTACTCAAACCCTCCAACCTCTCCAAGAAAGTGGAGCGTCTCGTTGAAAATGTAGCCACAGGCATCTTCATGGGGTAGAAGCAGGTCCGTCCAGCCTTGGGCGGTGCAGTTGCGGTACAATTTACCTGGGAAAGAGCAACAGGAAAAGTCACGGCTGTACCTACGCTTATAGCAAAGTCGGGGAGAGCGTGGGCGTGTGGAATGGCAGAGTAAATATGAACAAAATGGAAAAATATAGATCTGCTGAAAAGTGAGTGCTTTTTTGTGAGGTCACTTGAAGAGAGCAGTTATTTTTAGGCATTTTTTTGTATGTGTAGATCTGTGTTTGGGCTGCAAAGACATTGCTTTCCCTTTTTTGGTGTTTCAGTATACCTCTGTTTGTTCGGGCAGTTCATTATAGAATGAATCATACTCATCCCCTGACAAAAATCTAGGGCTTCCATCTGTTGCCCCAGTGTCTCTGTGTACACAAATCTTTAATAGCTGACAGTTTGGTTAGAGACCCTGAGAAGACAAACTGTCTTAATTCCTTATGGAAACAATGTAGCTGTGTGGTAAATAATTAACCAGAGGAAAGTGGGTCATAACGGGTCTCTGTATATGTGTGAGCATGCATGTATGTGCACGTGTGTGTGTGTGTGTGCGTGTGTGCATGTTTCTCACCTTCTGAGCTGAAATACTCAGAGCAGGGTTGCGAGACAGTTTCCCCGAGAGAGGCAGGTGGCCAGCAGTTAAAGCCATCCCACAATCCCATGCAGCCTACAAACACTCACATTGTTTAGAAGAGATTCAACAGCTGGACTTACACAGAAATAATGAAGGGAATAAAACTTGAGGTTCCCATTTGATTTTTATCTCAGAATAAACAATTTTTTTAAAATCTCAGAATAAACAACAAACGAACATAAACAAAGAAACCATAAAATCTGGGTTAATCTTAATCCTATCATAAAAATACATAGAAATAAATCATATTCTCTGGCTGATGCAGGGCCAGTAGCTGAAGCCACCATAAGGATCTCAAGATGTACTACCTATACTCACCACTAGGTGTCAATATGGCATTGCATAAATTTAGATAAAGCGATGAGGCCATTTAAGCGGCAAACTTTGATGTTCTCAATAGTTTCATATAAGTACCAAATTAATGATTAGGGCTGGAATTAAATATTTGAAATTGTCTTGACTCACCTGTTGCATTGGATGAATTAAAAAGTAGCAGGTCTTTCATGCAACTTTCTTCCTCTCTTACAAGTTTGATATGAGGATGACAATCTGGAGACGGCTTTGCCTGTAATAAGCAGAAGCACTGATTCACCGGTTCTCAGGATTTGTCATATCCATCGATTCAAATCAAGCATGCATCTCCTTTCTCACCTTGGGTAACATTAGAACTCCAATAATCCCCACTTTTTGCATTTTGTCAGACGGGCTCACTCTCCCAACAAGATGCTGTGTGTAAATTCAGAACTCTAGCTGCATATCTGATGAGCAGAATGAAAAGCAAGCATCCTGTCATGCAGCAGATACGAAGTCTGGAAATCAAACTCACAGTGTATCACCCATACGAACTGTTGAACACAGTGTCAAATTGGCTAGAATAAAAATCTCACTTCCGGTTACTGTGTAAAAAAATAAAACCCCTGAAGATGACTCTATACTGTGTCTTTTGAGTAATACAAAGCACCACAGTGAGAGTGTGATATATCTGAGATTAAATGTGTATTAAATGAAAATTGCTATTTCCAAAATGTCTTATCTCTTCCTATAAGTATACAAACAGGAGAACAAAGAGACCTTTCATAGTACGCTATATATTTAGGCTTTTATTTCAAAGGTAAAATATCTTAACTTTTGGTCTTTTCCGGCTTTAATCTGTCTAGCTGGACGCAGCTCTGTAAAACTTTTCGACAACCAATGGTCTCGACCCACTTGACATTTGTCCCGCCCCTTCAGCGCTTGTGCGTCACTATGGCAACCACTATGTTTGATGGTGGGGTCCTTACCAGCACGAGTGTGTAAATAAATCGCTTCAGACGAAAGACGAAAGTAGGTGAAACGTGGCTATTTTATACAAACAGCCAAATGCAAACGGTAGTTTATAAAACAAAAGTGAGTTATGAAGTTCAAGCTGTCAAAATACAGCACTTTCTATTACATTTAACCAGTTAACATGGGCTGAGTTGCTAGCTTTCTCTCTACACTTCGACGCTAAAGCTAATTTTTGTGAGTCTTCGCGAGCTTGCATCACTGCAGACACAGGTGACCGTTATAGTATCTAATGAAACTAGCTGTCAAGGTTTGAATATTACCTATCTTCGCCTGTGATAGTGTGCAAATATTTTATATCTTCTTTCCTGTTGTTGTAACTTATAGAGGCAATGTAGGTTGCTAAGAGATGGCCTGTTAGTGAAAAATACTGCTGAAACCTGAACATAATCCATTACTGGTTACATTTTACATCAGTTTCTCAGCTGCATCTGTTTATAAGAGCACAGCTGCAGAGGTAGAGTGAATGAAATAAACCCTTTGCATTCGTCTAGTATGTGGATCTTCATATCAAAGAGTAAGAAAAACATGTAACTGCAAATGCTGAGAAAAGGAGTGAGCCAAAATCACACACTTTTATCAAAGTAACCTCCTCTAGTGTCTTTGCTTTTGCATTCTGATTATGTTTTCTCTCTCCCGCTCCTCCAGCGCTCTGACATTTCTCTCATGAGGAGCCAGAGCTGACCTCGAGCTGACATGGAGGTGGCTGTCTCCGCCCCGCAGAGCCTGTCAGGGCCCCTCAGGAGGGGGACTCCTCTTCCTCTGGGCCAGCTGGTAGAAGAGAGCCGGCCCAGAGCCAACGTCCCCAATCACCTACTGGAATCAAGTACATACCAACCATGTTCTCCCTTGACCTTCTTATAGGGATGCACCACACAAAATCAAGTCACTTTAATTGCTTTAATACAGACATTTACATGGTGTGCTTGACATTGGATTGTAGTTTTGGACAAATTCTCTGATAAAGCAATAGGCTTGCTGAATATGTTATTACTTCTTATTGTGATATGTATTGAGCCTGCAGATCTGTTTCCTTTGTGAGAATATATTGCTATTTATTTTGGGATTAGCTATTGTTTTATCATGATGTTAGCTTACTGTTTGTTTATTTAAGTTTTGCCATCTTACTCAAATAATTGACAAAAAGTGTCCCTGTGACTCTAGACTGTCCTTCTGATCTATTTTCCAAGTCTTAAAATAGTAGAAATTTGAACTTCTCTGCATAGCCATGATGAGTAGGCAAGCTAGTAGAGGCGCACAGTATATGAGTCAGTAATTTTTTTAGGCTAAAATGTTAATTTGATTACATTTTCTTTTTCTTTCTTTCTTTTTTTTGGTAAGCAAGCATCACCATCTTGGTTTAACTCTCATTACGTTTAACCCACTAAATACAGATGTATTGGACCAGGATTAATTCATAACAGACCTCTGCTAAATTTGAAATCTTAGCTCATTTAAATTTACTCATTTAAACCTAGTTTTGCAAAACTCTGGTTAGAACTAATTAACCCTAACAGTTGCTATATCACCAAACACACCTTTCACTCTCCAAATGATGATGAGCTGTACTCAAGTTGTACCATGTGAAGCTAACCTAAGAGTTGCACTTTCTGCTACTAATACTGCCTATTAAATCCAGTTCTTATTTATTTTCTTTATAGAAATCTATGCAAAACTGAAAAGCAACAGCCTGATCCAGGCAGAGCCCTCAGAGCTTCACTTCAGTGGGTTTGAGTTGGGGAAGGATTACCTAAAGATTCTAGTGAGTAAAATACCTTTGAGCTTTAAATATGCTGCTAGAGGCTAAGTTTTAACCTCTAGTGACTGTGATTTCTCATTCTACACTGGATTTGGTGAATTTAGTGAACGTTTTGTTTTTTATCTAATGGTTGGGTGTCTGCTAAAGTGTCAAAGAAGCACTTGTGAAGAAGTCATATATCTGTCTATGATATGGAATTCACCTTTGTTTTGGTCAGTTTGGGTTCAGTCTGTTCAGGGAACATCTTTTTCTATTTTCTTGGAGTGCCACATACATTCAATCGTGACATCTTATGGGTTTTTTTTTCAGCCCAAGACCTAAATTTACCATACCCTAGGGCCAAAGCTCAATAATATATGGGGACGACCCAGAAACAGGTCCATGGCATATTTTGGGTTCTCACTATGGTTTCAGAAACACTGCATACATTTTTGAAAGAATGATACAAATCTAAGCTTATCATGAATTCCTCTCCTATGGATTCTATAGAGACTTTGTTTGACTTGGAATAGGGACTGATTTTACACCATCCATGCTTGGTGGAATACTCACTGTAGGCTGGAATTAAGTATCTAAAATACAAAAATATGATGGAAATTAATTAATCTTTTCTCTCTTCCTCCTGTCCCTCAGAAACTAATCAACATTTCATCTGAGGTCATGAATATTCATATCATTCCCACCCAAACCAAGCACTTCCAAACATCATATACAAAAAAGGTATTTTTTTTCATTACTCATTGCTGACATGAATATAAGATTATGATTGTAGGTGTGCTTAGCAGACTATTGTTCTTGATAATTCTACTTTGTTTCATCTGTTCTTGTCTAAAGTGTCGACTCATCCCGGGCCTTGCCTACACAGTGAGGGTCCAGTTCTGTCCTGACGAATGGCGTTACTTCTACGACTGCATTCGAGTCCACTGTCAGGTTGGGATCCAACTTTTTTTTTTTTTTAATTCCTGTTTTTCTTTGGCCGGAATGCTGTTCATTTTTACATTTAAATCTCCATTTTTTAGTGGAAATCACTTAAATTTTGAAAAAAGAAAAAAAGAAAATTGCAGCCAGTATGTAGTGAGTGATTGGGCAGCGCTAGGCCACGATTTGTGAAAACATTCCTGTGACACTGGATTTAAGACATCAATAAAGTAAAGTAAAGTAAGTAGCCTAATATGATTAAGTAGCACTGAGTAAAGAAAAAAAAACGTCAAGCTTATTTTTTTGGAAAAAAATACAAGTCCAGGTTTTTCTGTGTGAACATACAAACTGTACCTTTTCTTTTTTTTTTTTTTTTTTTTTTTCTGGGTTTGGAT